>JAEBDU010013237.1:0-107947 GCA_016802625.1 Heliconius numata
TTTTTTATCGTAGAATATACTTTTCAGTAATTAGATACTTCCTATTTCCCCTTTAGTTTAGATACAAAAGACTGACAGTAACCTATTGACAAATTTTAATATGTTAACCAAATGTAAAATTTCAGCATCGAAACAAAACTTATCAATCGACAATCAAGTAATTACATTATTTTTTAGTTGAGTACAATGACTTTACAGATTTCCGTTTTCCAGTCTCAATATTTTAGGCCGTTTTCACAAAGCAACTACTTTTCACAAAAACTACAAAGCACAGAAAATTGCACACCCACTTATCATTTAAAGTAAAAGCTAAAATCCAGAACTATAAATGATCAATCTTTTCACAAATTCAGTGCAAGTCCATTTGGCAGAAAGTACCTAATAATTTTTGAAAATTAGTAGTTTCTTAGTTTAAATAGGACCGTAAATATGTAAGCAAAGCTTTAAAAATAAATAATTATACATAGATATTATTTAAGTATTTTTCTACTTAACATAGACTTTATATGTAAATTGTATAATATAAAACATTTAAAATAACCAACAAATAGAACAATCTTCAGAAATAAAGCACTAACCTTTAAAAAATACATTTGACGTGAACAAATATAAATTGTTTTATAAGTATGTATATTAAATTAAATATAAATTATATTTATATGGCAACATTTAAAGAATCTATTGTAAATAAGCCTATAATTTAACCCATATTGGTTGCGATTTAAAATGTTTGCTAAATAACGAGGTTATGGTTCAGCTACTTTTACGAAAATTGAGCTACTTAAGTTGAATTGAATGGTAGTTTTAAAATATCTAAATTAAACTAACCTATTAAAAAACGTTTTTAACTGCTATTTAAACTATATATATATATATATATATACTTCCCATACACTAATAAATTATGATACAACATGGCAACATTTAATATTTAACTATGCGTTACATCAAAATACAAAATTCGTTAGTAAATCTGCCCCGTCTTTAGTTGGGGAGTACGCGTAAACCTTTTCAAAACCTTACATTTCAACTAGCTATATAAGATAGATAATGTTTTTATAACTAAGTAAGTATGTACTACAATAAATACTTAAACCTGTTACTTGTATTGAAGCTGAAATAAAACGGCATTATCCTTCAAAGTTTATACCTATACTTTTATAATAATATTATAAAGCTGAAGAGTTTTTGTTGAACGCGCTAATCTCAGGAACTACTTAGTGGTTTGAATTGAAAAACCCTTTTGTATTCGATATGCCAATTATCGAGAAAGGCTATGTTACATTACATTAGTCGTGTCATAGCCCATTGTACCTGCGGCCTATTAGTTAACTCTGAGATCGATCTTAGATAGATTATGACCTATGAATGAAAACGGCATGTCAAGATCGCTCTCAAGATGGATCTTAGGGTTAAGTGGTTTATAAATACGAGCCATAGAAAGTATTATCACTTAAACGGTAATTGACGTTTATATGTGCGTATAATTATTACTGCTTATAAGAATCTACTAATAATTCTACTTTTCTTGGATGCTTTAAAGAAAAATACGAACTTGATACTTCGAAGTAAATTGAAGGAAACTGCCGTCATATCAACTTAACAAAAAAATATTACTTATTATATTAAAACATTTATTCATTGCGACGCATGCGAGAAACCTACGAACATTTCAATTAGGCCACAATTTAGTTCTAATTACATATAAGTACATACTTATATCACATGATTAAAAATCACATCATTGCCAATTTTTTTTGTTATTATATTTATTATTGGTAAAAACTTGTCTATGAATTATTGTAATTTTAACTGATTCGATATTATAAATCTATTGTATATTATGTAAATCTTAATTGATATGTTGTAAGAGATATTGACTTTAAATAAAATCTTTATATATTTTAAATAGGTCAAATCTTATCATCAGAACATATAATATTATGAGAAATACAAAATAATATATTTTTTAAAAGTTATTCCACAATAAGGTAAAATAAATATTTTTTTTTAGAAAATTTATGAAAAGTAATAATAGTGAAAATAAATAATAATCATTAAAGGTGAAAACACATCGTTGGATAAAAGTATGCGACGCCATAAATTACTATCCCTAGTCTCTAGTATTTTTTATTAAAATAATTATCGAAATATAAAAATAAAAAATATATAAAGAATTTTAAATAACGTCAACATCTCATTTTCCAAAAACCTACTTTACAAGAAAAATAGAGAAAAACATACTATGGAAGGAATTTAGCTAAATCTAGGTATAGCGCTACAATAAACAATTCGCTTTCATATTGTCTTAGGCGATTACAAAATGGCTTCCTTTATCATTGTTTAAAAATCGCTATGTTTCAACTTGATTTCTTCAAATATTGTTTCAACGATCAAAATTGCTACATTTCAATTAATATTTCAATTACAAAAAACTTTCAACAATTAATTTTACTAGTCTACGAGGGACCCATATTTGATTATTATAAGCAATTTCAATTAAATTTGGTCCTCCGTATATAATTTACCTAATTTGGTCATTATAGTATCCATTTTACCGAGGAGGTCGCGAGTTCGTATCCCATGTTTGCTCAAGCAAATAAAATTAAACAACACTTTAAATGACGCTTATTTTTTAAATAAGCTACAAACAGTCTCAATTTTTACGATCACTTTAATTTCTTTATAATTTACTAGCTAAGCTATTACTGCTGGGTAACATTTGAAATAGAAATACAAAGCTAAGTTATTAACAAGATATAAAAGTCCAATGAAACTATTTTAAATATAATATAAATAATAAAATGAGATTTGATATTATAATATTTAAAGAATTTTCGAACACTTTATATAAGTTTGTTATTACAAATAACTCGAACAATCCTTTTAAAACAATTTCATTTAATATTTGTATAAGTAGGTACACCTAGCATCCTATTTTCTAGCATATACTCGTAAATGAAAAACCTAAGTACAGTTGTAGTTCTTGCAGTAGAAGTTCTGATAGCAGTGTCACTTCTAGTAGTAACACTTGTAGTAGAACCATATAGTTAGTAGAGATGTAACGAATGTAATCTTTTAAGTATTCGTAAATGCAACTACTTGCTGCCGTCATTTGTAAATGGAAATGCGAATGCAAATATTCAGTTTTTTTTATTTGAAGTCAACCGTCTATGGCTTGGTGGTAGAGGGAGTTTTTTGTTCCTCAAGTTTAAATTACCTTGAATTAATGATTTATTACCCATAATAGAAATAAACAATACCAAATAATAAACTTAAGGGTGAAAATATGATTACGAGGTAAAGCTACTTTTTCTAATAGAAATGACAAGAAAAATAATAAATTTAATATAATTTTATATATTTTTTATCTGAATATTTGCAAATGCGAATGCAAATGATCGTGATTTGGTTACATCACTAGTAGATAGTAGGTAATTTTATAGGGCAGTGCGTTGATCATAAACTATAACGGCGTCGGCGTCAAAAAACTGACTGTGAGACTTACTGAGCGCTATGATGGCGGCGTGCTCGCTGCGCATGCGGTTCTTGTATTTTTTGCTTAGATTCACCTGGAATTAAATTATTTCATTTTTTTTAAACATTTCATATCTAAAGATCCGATTGATCCACACTCTCCAGAAGGCAAACTCCTCTCGAGGAAATTAAATACTTAATATTGTCATTTTCTCGCTCTACGCATACACATAAAGCTACATATTTAATATAATAAAATCATATTATATAAGAAAATTATTAAAATTAATATATTTCTTACAAAAAAATAATCTTACTTTTGCATATAACTGGTGTAGATCATCCTCAGTAGAAAGCGGACGAGGCTTTGGTCGAAGGAAGGCGGGTAAGGACCGCGTTTTCAAAGCATCGATACTCGCTGCCCCCTCCATTTCGTCTAACACTGATTATAAATAATAAATATTATAATCACTAGGCCTTAAAATTTTACTAATGAAATACTTATGAATAACTTTCAACGCTAACAGTATTATCTTTGTATAATTCTATTTTAAAAGTAAATTAATTATTCAAATATTTTTGATTCGAAACAAAATTTCAAACAAAACTTTTTTTATTATTAAAAATGTTTACATATTAAAGTATTAAAAAATATTAGAGTAAAATAATTTTATGTACAGAAAAACAGTATCTCACGTCTACAAAAAGCAAGCTGCGAGCTATAGCCTTCATAACATATGATCATCATTATCACAAACAAAGTTAAGTTTAAATTCCACTAGGTATAACATTTATATTAAAAACAAACAATAAAAAGGATACAAAGATAACATCCAGTTAATAAATAATAGAAAAAATGCAAAGAATTCTTACTCCCACTCGAAGCGTACACGTGATCGCGGGACGCAGGTTCATGGTCTGAGTCGGGCACGCGGTTCACGTAGCAGTGACGGGGTTCACGCTCACGCCCGCGTCTACACTCCGCGTCGCCAGCATAACTTGCTGGACGCGTGTGTCGTTGGATTTGGACCTAAAATTATTAACTTTTGTCACGCTTTATCCCGCATATGAGGGTAAGCAGAGATGACGTAGTATTCACTTAATTTTCCATGCAGTGTCTATATTCGTGACATTTCCGGCTTTAAAATTCCAAGACATCTTTAACATTTAAAAGTAATATAAAAAAATTAAAAATACCTCAGTGTGTTTTATTCTATAGTTTTCCTGATTTGTATATCCATGCCCCTCCTTTATAGTATAATGTTCTTTAAGATATTGTTCATCTGCAAAAAAAGATTCTCATAATCTATATTGGACTTGTATCTTATTTAGTATTTTATATATTTACCAAAAGATTTCTGATGGCGCGGCATTAGGCGGCAGTAACATATAATAATTAACAAAATAACAACGCCACAAATACCTCCAATAAGCCAAGACAACCAAACAATTATAACACGACCCTGGGAAAAAAAAAGAAAATGTAAAATAAAATGAGTCTTCGTAACTGAGACTATCGATTTTGCAATGTATTTTTACCTGCAGAAACATTTCAATATTTACCAAGAAGGTAAAATTCGCCTCTTCTTGATCCCCAATTGGATTTATTTCCTAACATTTTATCTTGTTTATATGATCAACTCCTACTTAAATCTAATGTTTGTAAGTTAAAAAATAACAAATTCCTAGCCTATTGTTTTATCATTTTTTCTTTCATTTCAAAGCCTTCGCGCCTGCGCCCTTTTTTAGTTAGTATTGCTATTTTCTACATATGAATAAAAAGAAACGTTTTACTAAAATAATATAATATATTTCTGAAAATTTTTCGTTACATTTCCTTATTTTCGTATATTTTGTTAAGCATAAATTATTTTGAAAAGTCAATGACCTTAACATCATTAGGAAATTAAATCCGTTTAACGAACCTGTCATCAAATTTCAATATGTATTAATTATCATGGTATTATATCTGAATCCTATAATATGCTTTAAATTGTTATTAATATTTATTAAAATACATAAGATATTTGTCTAATTTTATAACCTAACTTATGAAAACATAAATTAAATTTTGTATAATAAAATCATTAAGTCATACCGGTGCACATATGCGAAATGGAACGTACAAAGTTCATTTTATTTCAATGCCCAATGATTTTAATTTAATCGCAACTTGCAGATATGTACGTAAAGTATACGAAAACAAAGTCATTTTATTATTGTAAATTGTAAACAATTTTCTCAGCTGATTGTCGTGAAGCTAACGGTCGCTATCAAATCAACCCAAACGACTCAACTCATATCGTACGATTTTAACGTCATTGCAGTGAAGACATCAATATGTTAGCGTTAAATATTGCGTAAAAAAGCGGAAATCGTAAATAAACTCTGTTGTTTGCGTTCGACAGACGCGTACAGTAACTATACTTTAATAAATATAATAAATATGGAGAACATTAAGTGTTGTTCATTAATATTGTTAGCCTTCAATTTAGTGGCTCGAAACTCCTTGGGATTGTCGCCGGTTATTTTTAGTGAGTACTAATTGCATTATTTTTATTGTTTGCCGTGCACTATGACCATTCTAGAATAAATTAATATGTATACTTTTTTATATCAACGGAGAAGACAATGTAAGACCTATAAATATATTATTTATTATATAAAATATATCGCTCTTATGTACATAATAATTATATTGTTTGCTTAAAATATTAAAAATTGATGAAAGTGGTCAAATAAATAGTTAGAAATATTTCTCCCTAAACTATATTTGCTTTTTCAATATTTACAGTATTTTTTTCATTAAATATTTATTTTAATACTATTCAGTACCAGGTGACGGTGGAAGTCAATTAGAAGCTAAAATTAATAAAACAAGTGTGGTACATTACATATGTGCTAAAACCTCTGGAGATTATTATAATATATGGCTTAATCTAGAATTGCTAGTGCCATTTGTGATTGACTGTTGGGTCGATAACCTAAAGCTAGATTATGATAATATTACGAGAACAACTAAAGATCCTCCTGGAGTTGAAATCCGAATACCAGGATGGGGGAATCCAGAGCCTGTGGAATGGCTAGATCCTTCTCACGATTCTGCCGGATCATATTTCAATACTATAGGCGATGCTTTAGTAAAAATAGGATATGTAAGGAATATATCATTAAGGGGAGCTCCTTATGATTTTAGAAGAGCACCAAGTAAGTGAAATTTTTTTTAGCTTCACTATATATTTTGCATGCATGAGAGATTTCCCCTTGCACTCCTTAATTTTTGGGACAGTGCATATTGAGTGGTGGAATTCAACACTGAACTCAGAGTGAAGACAATGAAGATAGTTTATTCTTCCTAATTTTGAGAATTAAACCTACTACTGTTGCATTTAATTATTTATTTGTTTACGTGATGTGGTGCAGTGGGTATCTGAATGAAAACTCAACTTAATTTTGGGTTTGGATACCTATTAAGGAGAATGATTATGTTTACTACTATTGTCATTTCCCCCCTTTGGTAGATAAAGTGCAGTTTTGAATAATATCAATGAAAATTGGGCAGAAAGTAAGGAATAGATAGTCTCGACTCTAGGTTCTATATGCCTAACCTATTCTGCATAAAAAGTGTGACTGCAGGAAACATTGCATATATTTTTATAATAATAAATCCTTTCTTCTAGATGAAAATGGGGAATTCTTTGTGAAATTAAAAACGTTAGTAGAAGAGACATATAATATGAACAATAAGTCAGCAGTAACACTGTTGGTGCATAGTATGGGAGGTTCCATGGGGTTATATTTCCTTAGATTACAAAGTCAAGGATGGAAGGACCAATATATTAGAAGAATAATATCCTTATCCACGCCTTGGGGTGGTGCGGTCAAAGCTCTTAAGGTTTTTGCTATTGGTAAGTCATAGTTTTAAGAACATTTTTAATACCAATCCTTGAAATTAATGAATAATTAATTTGAAATTAAATGAACTATTTTTTAAATATAGAGTTTAGGTGGAAGGTGGGTTTAATGAATAATTATTTTAAATAGATTTTTGATAACATAATTAGATTTTTGTTAAAATTTATTTTTATACATTTTCTAATATATTTATAATCTTAAATCTTATAATCTTTATTTATTGTGGAGGAAAATGAAAAGGAAAGGAAAATGTTTTATATTATTTAATCGATTTTGTAATACAAACCCAATACCACAGACACTGGGCTTATTTATCTATATTTGCCTTGTTCACAAGGTCACATTATTTCAGGCTACTAAAATATGTAAACAAAATTTCATCTGCCTTAATCAACGGATCTAATAAAATGCTGTCTTGATATGTATAGGTATAATATAATAAATCAGAATACAATTAAAATTGAAAAAAAAAAACATATATATGCTTTTCTTCTTTCTAAAGAACTTATGATGTCTTACAAATTTCTACTACAATGTCTTCCCCCTAAACATAAAATATCTTATCTGTGTATAAAACTTTAATTATCATTTATAATATTTATCTATTATAACATTTTTTATATGTTATAAAATATTATAATCTATTCAGGTTCTTGAACTCTAAATCGTCTATCTATTCATAATGTTGTTTTTAAAGATTACCATCATTTATAATAGAAATAAAAAATGTTTATTTTCTATTTAATAAAATCTTGCGGGGCGATTTTATTTTATTAACAAACTGTATTCGTTTCTCAGATATCACAAAAGAAAGTTAAGTCCCGATGTTAAATTCTGCCAGCCTCCACGCAGTGTCTTTAAATAGAACAAAAAATGATGAACGGAGATGATTTTTGAGGGAAAAAAAAAATAACAACAACAAAAAATATTACTTATAAACATTATTGTTTTATAAGAATTACCAACCACAATATTCTTTTATATTATATTTCAATCGTTTTCTTTTGCGGTTCAAAATGGTACCATTGAATTATACATTATATTTGTAGTAAAATTAGTCACGTGGCCATTTTCCTCGTAGGTACAAGTAGGTTTACAAAAACACCGCTGTCATAGTGATACAGCAATTCTAATGCTAAAAGGAAAACCTTTGTTATATGTATGTTTAAAAGGATTTTATTTTTCTGTTATTAAAGAAGTACGGGAAAAAATACTTTTTTTAGAATGAGTAACAAGCTGTTACTAACAACATATTTTTCAAGAGGCTTTAGTTATTTTTAACCTTGATCATTTAATTAACATCACGCGCATATTATTATATTTATTATAAAAATAAAAATATATATTCTTTCTTTTGTAGCGGAATTGGAGTAATTTTCGTTCTTTTCTTAATATTTCTAATTCTATTTTTTTATAATAAGAGAATGCATTATCTCAACACTAGTCACTCCGCCTTCCTGATATATGCGATATAAAAAAATAATGATAGTAAATAAACATAACTTTTTGACCACCAGGTGACGACCTAGGCTCTCTAATGCTGAGTCAAAGTACTATGAGAACGGAACAAATAACATGTCCTTCCCTGGCATGGTTACTTCCTTCTCCCAACTTCTGGAAACCCTCGGAGGTTTTGGTGCAAACCGACAAATTCAATTATACTATTAAAGATATGCAGAAATTATTTACGTAAGGAATTTTTATTATTATTTTTTATGTATTACATACATGTATGTGTTATTTGATTATTATTGGTTGAATGCGATAGTTGTTTTGACCTTGGCTCAGAGTGAAAAGCGAAGTATGAAAAATATGAAAATAAAGTAAAAAAAAAAAGAATTTCGTTTTTAATATAGCTATAGATAGCCTTTTTACAATTTTCAGTGACATGGAAGTACCAAACGCATGGGAGATGCGAAAAGACACTGAAAAGTATTCGCAAGACTTCAGCGCGCCGGGAGTCGAGCTACACTGCCTGTATGGATACAATATTTCTACGGTGGAGAAGTAAATAATGTTTCGAGTTTTATGCTTTATAAGTAATAAATAAAAATAACTTAGTGTTAAGATACTCTATTCCTCGTTTTGCCGCAATTATGAACACTGACTACTAAGAGGCGGGATTCAGAAATCGACAGTCTCTCATTGTCTTACCGGGAGCAAGAAAATGAAAGTAATTTATTAATCATATTGGGCTCGAATCCATGACCGGCGGGTTTACACTTAGACGCCATAATGGCCTTAAACAACCACCAACCATTTATTATATTATCGTAGTATTAGAAATCATCTTTAGTCATCTTTACATAATTTGAATCCGCAGCCATATTTCTAGTCGCTACATATGATAAATCATAATAATATTTTTTCAGATTAGTATACAAACCGGGCACGTGGTTAGACGGTACTCCCACACTCGCCACGGGTGATGGCGACGGTACCGTCAACTTGCGATCTCTTAGCGCTTGTGAAAAATGGGCGAAACCCTATCACCCACACTTCCCTAATTCTCCAGACCTTCCTGTGTCCCCAGATCTCTCCATTTCCCCAGACCTTCCCGATACCCCCAAACACCCAGACAAATCCTACTACTACTATAAATATACCAACGAAAACGATATTAATAATAATTATAGTAAAAAATATAAATATACACTCAATGGCCGTCAAATAAAGACTTTGCCTTTAAAAAATGCGGAACATTTAAAAATTTTACACGATCAGAGAGTTATTGATTATATAACTACTGTATTAAAGAATGATTGAGGGAAATTATGTCTTATTTTTGAAAGAATACTCAAAATTTTGTGAAAGGTATAAAATGAGGAATTTAATTCGTTTTTCTGTATACTTTTTATTAGCTTCACATCGTTTCTCGCACATAGCAGCAACCAAATGAAACCTAGTGTTAAGACACTTCATCCAAATTAAAACACTTCGGTTTTCCATTTTCCATTCTCCGCCGATTTCTGGAGGCATTGCGTGTTGAGTGGGGTTAAGCGCAACGCCGTACTTTGCTTCTTTATCAGAGTTATTAATATTTTTATTCCCCCGAGTGAAAATCAAACCCACAACCGTTGCGCTTTCAGTCGCATCGCCGTGCCCCTGCACCAGGACGGGCTTTTCTCTTAATATTTTTTATTTATTATAACATTATTATTTTGTAAAATAAAATAAATTTACATTGCATAATAGTAACGTTAGGCCATCGTGGCGTAGAGGTGCAAACGTGCAACGGTAAACGCGACTAGTATGGATTCCATTCCCACTCAGGGGAGTAAAATATTACATTTCCCTCCTTTTGTAAGATCGAATTTACGCTACTCAACACGCAATGTCTTTAAGATTTTAGCGAAAAGTAAGGAATGGATTCTCTTAATGGAAAAGGAGCGGCTTAACACTAGGTTCCGAGGTCCCCTCTGCCTACCCTGACATGTGCATGTAGATAAAAAAATAGTAACAATCAAGGGATCAAAAACAGAATAAAAACAATGTTTAGACTAGTGATGTGAATAAAAAACTTATGTTAAATTAGTGTTGCGAGCAAGACATAATGAGTACTAGTTATGTAGTAAATGAGAAAATGTGATAATTTATAATCGGATCATACATACAAAAATGTTATATATTTTTTGCTTGACGTAACAATAACGCTTTGTTAAAAACTAATAAAATAAATATGATAATTCTGCTCTCTATTTATTCTTTAAAATATTAATTAAAAGTGATTGTTTTTTTCTTCTAATATTTGAATTTGTTGTGAAATAAACAACCTAAACGTACGGTGAAATAATTATTTAAACAAAAAGTAACCTAATATAAAAATGTTGAACTAGTGATGTAGTATTGTAATAAATATTTTTATTTAGCAACATACTAAATTAATAATATATGTGCTAAGTATATCTATTTATTCCTTAAAATGTATTAAAATTGAAATGAAAGTTTCACTGTATAATGTAGTTCATAGATAATAATTTCTATTTAAAAACTATTATTTGTAATATTTTCTTATAAATACATTAATAAAGTAGTGTTACTACTTAAATAAGTACAGAGTAATTACAAGTTGTTAAAAATGTTAGACTGAGATATTAAAGTTATATTTTTATTCATTGTTAACAGAGTAATTTAATTTAGTAACAGAGGTTATTGTTATTATATGTTTTTGTTTCAAGCAATTACCAATTAATGTTCTCTTCTTTTTTACGATCTGGGAAAACAATATGGGGCGTTGAGTTCCGCCAATCAATACGCAATGTCTCAAATACGTGCGGAAAGCGGAGAACGTAGAGTCGACAGCTATGTGGGAATAAATAAATAAAGCTTAATAAGTTTAAAGAAATAAAAAAAGATATGCTCCGTATTTAGAAATTAATTACATTTTTGTACAGCATTATCTAAAATATATTTAAAATAATGAAATAGTGTTAATGATAGTAGTCTTGATGATGAATGATTTCTACAACCAATGCAATATAAAAAGAAACTAACGCAAATTTAATTAGTTTAGCGAATTTAAATAATACATAGACATTTTGTTACTTGATTCAAACATGAGATATTCTTCCACTAAATTTTAACTAAAATCTTCCATTTAATATGCTCAAAATTATTTGTGAAAATAATCAATAAATTTATATCTCCATCATGCACTCTATTATAATAGATATTATAAATATATATATGTAATTATCTAAACGTATGGAAGAAGATATATTAAACAATTCTATAGTCTTACATATATTTTATGTTATAAACACCTACCTTACGGCTGTGATAATTAATTTGAGTCTCAATTAAACATCTTTTAAAAGATATAATTCAAAAATAGTAAAATAATAGCTTAAAATGTATATTATGTTAAAAAATATTTTTTCGTATTAAATAAAAAGAAAATAAATAAAAAAAGTAATTTTATTGTCTCCTTGTTTATGATTCAGGCCTGTCTTCATTTATCCTGCAAAAAATATATCAAAAATAAATAAAAAATACTTATAAAATTAGAATATATTACCATATTCTTTCATTTTTTCTTATTAAAAAGCATTATTATGATTTTAGTTGTAAGAAGTAAAAAATAAAGAAATAAAATTAATAAAACACAATCTCTTAATAAACATATAATAGATAATTTGCCCGTAGAACATTGTTTCTATTTCATTGAAATCAAATAACACATTATGTATATATAATATACCTAATTTATAGTACAAAAAAAGCTATTAAGGTTTTTATTTCAAATTTATTTGAGTACTTAAACTTGTTCATATTTAGATTTAGATTATAAATAAAATATTATTATTTCAATTCTATTAAGGGTAATTTTATACTGTAGTATATTTTTGTTTACGCATTTTAAAGAAAATGTTTTTTTTTTGTGTTAATTAAGTGTATTAAAAAAGTATTAAACAATTCAAACGTCAAACCTCTAAAGCATTGACTACATACAACAAGTTAAAGCGCATTCATTACATAATATTAAATAGTTTATATATCATAATTATTTTTCATTTCGTGTTTGTATCACAAAAAAAGAATATTTTTTTCTTCAATCTTCATATTTATCATTCTTCATAATCTTTATATTTTTCCCATAGTGAGATTAAAACCCATAAAATGAAACAATAAAAAATGGTTTAAGTAAATCACAATGTATTGCCTGGTTGTGGATTCGATCCCCACTCAAGGAAATATTTATTTAAATTTACATTTTCATTTCTTCGCTATGTTGTCGAGGCAAACCGCGGCGTTGATTCCGCCACTTAACAAGCAGTGCCTCCAGATTAGGCGGAAAGTGGGTTCCGTTACCCACTTTCCGCCTAATCTGGAGGCACTGCGTGTTTTAACAATAGGTTCCCTCTGCCTACCCAGCAGTGTAGTAAAACAGCGAAAAGCTGATTTTTAAAATTTATAATATACTGTAAAATAAAAGGTTCATAAAAAGGTAACCACGCTATATATTTATATAACATTATTACAGTGCAGTACACATTCATGCATATAAGATCCTTAGATAATCACAAATCGTTCGCTTCAACAAAACAAAAAAAACGTACAGAAATATATTATTAATATCATACTAAACTCGTTTGATGCATCAATGATTTAATTCCACTACGCGTTACCGGAAATACGTCATTGTTGCACCAAAGGAGCGATAACTTTCCCTTAATCATAATGACCATATTATACATGTGAAACTTAAAATCATAGATGAAAAAGGAAATTTTACTTAATTATAGATTAAAAAAAATCTGTTTGTGCCCTAGACCTTAAACAATGACAATTAAAAATTCAAAAATTTTTAATTTCCACATTTATGTGTGAAAATTAAAAAACTAATCGGAGTTATTAATAATAAATGCTAACATTTCATTATACATCAACTGAACCTAAATAATAGTCCCATTAATATCAAACCAAATTTTCTTAAAGTATCATGTTTTGTTCTTTCTTTTTTGCTTCACGCCGAATCCCATCCGTCGTATCCCGTGCTTTATTTGATCACCAGAGCGAGAAAATCAAAATAGTTCATTCCCCGTGTGGGTATCGAACCCATAACCGTCGGTATATATAAGTAATTTAACTTGTTAGTGCCAATAATATGTATAATATTATAACCATAAATAGTGTAATCCATATATGTATAATATTTAAAATATACACATCAATATATTATTGCATTTTCGTTCAATCGACGTCAAATAAAAACATTAATCTAGGTCATACACAAGTAAGCGTTTGTATTAAATAATTAAATAAAAAACAAGGATCTAACAATGATCTAAAAAGGAATGAACGAATGAACAATATTTACTAAATAATTTCAAATGAAATATCACAATTTTGTAAACACAGTATATACACAAAAATAAATAAATAACTAGTTTCAAATTTTATTTCAAATTAAAAACTTATACTGTATGTATATCTGTTGATGATTTAGAGATCATAGTACATGACAGCTTAAATAAAAAATGTTTTAAATATTTTTTATATTTATACTTAAATTTAAACTTCATTTAAATTAATTCAGGATTAGAACCTGCACCTTATGAATAATATCCAAACGTTCTTTTCCCTCTATCCCATTCGTTCTCCATGCGCACCTTAATTTTCGAAATTATGTTACAGTCATTGTGTGGTTAATGGAGCAACTCAACACCGCGCGTTATCTATCAGAGCAGGGAAATTACTTGCATATATTCATAGCCCCAAGTTGGAATCGAATCCACTACTGTCGCATTTACAATCATAAACTGTCCACAACGGCCTCAGCATCTTTATAAGAGTGCCAATAAAAAACAACGAAAATGAAATGTCAAAAACGTATAACAATTTCGACATAGCTAAGACCGTGTGGTTTAATAATTGACACTTTTAAGGTACAAGAGGGGCGGGTTCGAGTCCATCTACATAAAAAAAAGAAAATTCAATGAATTAATTGTGCTTATTTCCACTTATTTGTAAATACTACGAATAATTAACTAACTATAGTAACAAGATTTAAATAATAATCGAAACCTTAGAATAAAAATGACGTAACTCAAAATATCTCCTAATTGTCGATGATGATGATGATGATGTTAATTAATAAAAAAATTATCATAAATAAAGTAGTCCAAGAAAGGAAATTAGTAATTTCTCTAAATTGTTACATCACTTTTTTTCCTGTACATACAATTTCTGAAATTTTATCGATCCACTACCTAAAACATCCAACTCCATTTCTATTAAGATCATACTTAGAATATGTTATGCTACATATATTACACATACAAAATAAATAATTTATATTTATCACCTACAAATTAGTTAGCTTTAAATAGAAAAGATATGACATAATCAGCATCTGAGAGTAAGCGCGACGGTTATGGATTCGATTCTCATTCGGGCATAAATTATTTTCATATCCTCGCTGTAGTAAGAAAAGACGCGGCGTTGACCTCCGAATCAACACGCAATGTCTTAAAAATTAAGCGAGGAAGGGTGTTTTAAAACTCCGTTTATCCTACAATATGTGGGATATAGGGTGAAGCTAATCTAATTCATCAGATATATACAAAAAGATTTCAAATAAATAACAAACTTAAGTTTTAATTTATACAGTCAATTGTCCAGTAAGCATTGTCCACGTTTTGTAGCTTCCCATATTTTCTCTATTAGTAGGGAGAATCGACATTGTGTGTTGAGTGACGGAACCTTACGCCGCAACTTATCTCTTTTTATTTCCTGAGTTAAAGTACTATCCCATATCTTTTATATAAAACAGACAATACTGCATTTTTACTATATAAGCTTTACTATTACTGAAAGCAGCCCGCTGAATAGCTTTATATAACTAACACCTTAATAAAACTATTTAAAATCGCCATAATAGTGCATTTTTTAATATAAATATTTAGCATGACATTCAAATCCTATATATAATCCTAATTAATAGTCCAGGAGAAAGATGTCACATTAACAATAAGTATATAATATTTTCGACACCATATCTTAGACTATAATAGCTATCTAACTTCGCCTATATTATTTTTGTTAAGTATATGTATTATAACAATATAATAGCATTTTTATTATAATTTACTGTCATCAGCTAGTTTATGTCTTAGCTCTAGTACTATGTGATACTGCCCAATTAACATGTAGATAAAAAATGTTTAAAAGATAAGAAGTAAATAGAAAAAAAGGGAAACATAGATAAATATAATTGTCGATGTAGATCTGTCTATAGGTCTTAAAATATTACATTCATATTTGTACAGAAGTTTTGTCTTATTTTTTGTTTTTATAACTTGTTTTTAATGAATGATTTAATTTTGTGATTAAATTATTACAGTAATATTGTTATAAATAGTCTTAGTATTATTTTTTATTGTTTTCGGAAAAATGAAGAAGTCACCAAGTGAACAAGTTATCAAACCTGGAATCTCCGTAAAATAAGTTACGATAAAAAAAATACAAAATAAGAAAAGAAAGCATATAAAACTTACATAACTTAAGCCACTACAGAAGCTAATTGCTCTATTAAAGATAGATTCTAGAACTTTCCACTAATAATCTACTAGTAGAAAGTGCTAGTAATAACAGGGCAGTAACCATACAGTCAATAGAACCTAAACAAAACTAACTGATAACCCCACCGCTACCTGAACATATCCGGCCTGTAGTACACGTACACGGCGATCAACGCCGCGGTAATCGCGAACGCCGCGCGGCGAGTGGGGCGACGGTTAACCACGCCCCATAGCCAAGACATACCACGTGGTCTATTTTGCGGACGTCGGGACAGAGCTCGTCGCCGCATTCTGTCTTCGTCTAGTTTACGTTGTTCTTCCCTGGAGTAGAAAATAAATAATGAGTTTTGTGGTTAGAGTTTATTTATTTCTCAAAAGAAATTACATTTCACTTAAAGAGAAATAAAAGGTTATCTTAAATAAGTACATATTCATCAATGTGAGCGTTGGAATCAGCAAAACATGGTAAATAACAAAAAGGAAAACAATATCAAATACTCAATTAACAGTATACTTTTAAGGAATTTTACAGTATATTTTTAGGGACTGATTATGTATATTATGTATAAGTGCTTATTTTATACGGCATTCCTTCTATTAAAGTTTATGACGATCTTTAGTAGAGCAAATCCCCATAAGACGGGAACCCAACTTGCCAGCAGGTGCAGTACGGCGGTCTACGACGCTTTTCAGAATGGAAATTTATTTATGCTATTTAAAAAATATCTATATGTGGTTTTCTGGTGGTTTAATTAGCTTAGATATTTGTATATCCAGAAACGATTTCCTGTACAATATCATAGAAAATGTTGTATGTAATAATGATGTAGGAACTAAAATGTTGCAGGCAAATACAAGTATCCAATATAAATATATATATAACAGGAAGGAATATTTTTAAAATTATGTATGCAACCAGTAAATGAACTCACTCTCGTTTCTCTAATGCGGCCACTTCAGCCTCAAGGTCGCTCGGGTCGTTTTCTTCGTACAGTTTCTTCGCTGTCACCAAAATGTCTTCAAAAGGCAAGTCATCAGGTAACTAAAAAAAAATAAAAATATAATAATTTAAAAATCTAATTTTTGCAATGTCCTCAGAATCATAATTTTTTGTTTTTTTTTTTTACTTTCACGCTGTATCCTGCACACAGCAGGTTTCCGAAAAAAAGGAAACAAAAAATATATAGAAACAAACTCTACGAAACGATAAACAAGAATTTATTGGTTACAGTATTTTAAGAGTTTTTTATGTTTTTATTATTCTGTTTCTACAAAAACTTAACGGATTTTAACCTCTTACCTGCGACTCCACCAGCTTAAACTTATTTTAGATAAAAGCCAATTTTACACAGTGTAGCCTTGGTGCTATTCTCACAAATAACCTATATTAACTAAAAGTTTCATCTAAATTAGTCCAGTACTTATTAAATAAAAAAAAAGAAACAAACATCCATCACAAACTTTCACATTTATAATATTAGTAAGGCAGAATAGTAGGATATTGATGTTAAGAAAACAACTAACTAACAAATAACTAATTAAACAGAGTACAGACCAAAATTTTGTATTAAAAGAACAAAAAAAACTTCCAGAATATTCCATCAACAATCAACTCACCCTAGACAACAAACAATGCATCATAGCCATATCACAGTCACAGTTGACCACATCAGCTGCCCTCTCCAGCACGATGGCCGCCGTCACGTACACGGGGAACAGAGGCGGCGAGCAGAGGAAATAGTCATAGAGCCTCACTACGTCCGAATAGCGGTTCAGACTATGGCCAAACCAGGTGAGATACCAGGGTAAGGCGAACATTGTGCCTACACCTGATCTGTGGAAGAATGAAATGGTTATTTTGGTCAATATTTTGTTTTAAGTGAATGCAACTGTTGTGGGTTCGATTTATATTTGGGGGTATAATATACTTAATATTTTTCTTCCCTTGCTATGGTAATGAAGCAAAGTGCGGTGTTGAGCTCTGCCAGTCAACACTCTCTCTCTAGAAATCGCCGGAAAGTGTTTTTTTTAATGTAAAAGTGAAATAATAATATGAAAAAATTATGCTCTGCAAAATAATACAAATATACATTGTAAAAATAACCTTATAATAAGTTACTCTGACATATCCTACCTAACTTGGATGGTTGATCCACTTTGTCTCACAATAATTAAACAGACTAGACAAACGAAACGAGAACAAAACAAACGAGAATTGAACCTACACTTAACAATAAATAAAACTAAAATAAAAAAACTTACTTATCCAAACACTCAGCCAATCTCTCATCACCTCGTCTCAACACAGGCAGCATATAATTAAGCAAATGCTGTGTGGGTTGCATAGTGGTTTGCATGAATGGCGCCAGCGGGGCCCCAGGCCCGTAGGAGAGGCGGCAGAGGAGTGGGAATGAGGCCTTGTCCCCGCATACTAGGAGAAGGGTTATTGCTACATCGTGGTAGCCCTGCAAGTTTTAAAATTACTGGCATGAAATAACTTGTATTTTTAATATAAAAATATAACTGATAAAAAAGAAATTATGTATTGAGAAGGCCTATTTTTACATTATCATAGCCATAGAAGTGAAAAATATATCAAAGACCTCTTATGTAGTAAAAATATACTTAAAAAAAAACAAAACTATACATCTGTGGGAAGTCAGCCTGTGAGAGAGTGAGATAGATGTATCATAGAGTGACTTAATTTAATATATAATTTGAGGAAGTAAAGTACTTTTTGAATTTGCTTATGTTTCTATAATAAACAAAAATTATGATCATATATTTCGTTCCTAATTCTCTATTATTCCATAAAACTAGACTAATAAGATACACAAAACATATCTCTATGAGTTTCCTAAGAAATACATAAAAATCTTTGTATACTTCTAACATATTTCTTTAGTTGATTGGATTAAAGAATGTTATACAAGCTTAAGTGAACCTTTGCTTTTTACAAGGATAAGTAAACATTGTGACAAGAATATATTTGTTTTATTGTTATAAAAATATATCATTATATAAAAAAAAATCAACTAAAACCCTAATAAAACAATTTTCACTCAAATATTTATTAGTAGGTAGAATAGTGAAGTATCAAAATAGTAAAATACATAAAAAAATCTATTAAATATTTTCATTGACTCAAGACAAATTCAATGTAAAGTTAAATATAAGGAAGTTAAATAAAAAACTGGTATAAAGTCTGACATCCCAATTATGGAACAATGGTTACTTATTTTAAATGTTAACACAACATACATACTTAGTGCTTAAGCACCAGTATGTATAGAAGACCACTGTTTATGAGTCATTACAGCCACTATAAATTTTTATCTTTTCATCCTTTATTGGGTTAAGTTATTACATTATTAGTTAAGTTTTTAACAGAAAAATTATTATCTTTCAAATTTCAAAAATAAATTATGCTTTTTATTTAAAATAAAATTTGGATTACATTCCAATTTTTTTATAAAATAATAAAAGTATATTATGGATTTTTTTCTAATAAATTAACTAGATTTAATAAGGTATATAATAAATAATTATAACATATATAATAGATAAATTATTATATTATCAATATAATTTTATATGATGCCAGACATATTATTAATTATATATGGTTCACATTACAAGAGATAACAAATAAGTGGTTGTAAACAAAACCACAAATGTGTGTTACTAAATATACATTAATAATAAATGGATTTCAATTCCAAGTAAGAGTAATCTGCAAATACCAATATACTCACTTGGTAATATTTCAAATGTGGATATTTAATGATGACTCTGAGTATGAGGACAGTAAGCTGGTCCTGCAGCGCCACTCTCTGTTCATATGGAATGCCGGGAGGAAACCTCTTCAATGATCTATTGACGTCTAGTACCACCTGAAGTATTATTATTACAATATGTTACTTTAGCTTTGAGTTGCATTTAGGGATACAACTTGATCTAGCAGGGGAGAAAAGAAAAAACAAGTGGTGAAAAACTGTATTCCCTAATTGCCACTAAATTATTTCTATTTACATAATTATTTAACTTTTTATGAAGAAATGAAAAACATTAAACAATTCATTCCACCCAGTTGCGATTGAACCTAATATGGCTTTGCTTTTTTATAGTCACATGCTCATGCCACTGCACCATGTCTGTCTGTCATCATTATAATAAATATTATTTTTAACACATCTTTCAAACCATCAATTGCGGGATTAAGTCTCTGCTCTAGGTAGTGTATTATTTTTACTTCCTTAAGAAAGATTGAGCAACATGTCGCAGAGAATAAAGTATCTTAACACTGATTTCTTCATGTCTAGGGTAGGTATAGGCTATGTGGGAATATGTAATGTTAAATAAGCAACTTGACTGAATTGATTTTTTTTTTTTATGTTTTAATTATTATTAGTAGATAAGATTCCACTCTTAACCTTATTATAGCATATTTTGCTATATGTGTGAAAACTGTTATTTTTATATTTAGCAATAATATTTGGAAAAAGATAATTAAGATCAATCAATAACCTGATTATACTCAGGGTGAGTAGAAAGTTCATCTAGTGATGGTGGTTCTGTCATTTCCTCTTTTGTCACTCCCACTAACAAAGGCCATATTTTTCTTCTGTATTCATCTAGAAAAAATCATAATTTGAGAATGTTTAATTTCAATGTGTGAATAATATGATGACTAAAATACATAAATGAAAATCATGCAAGTAATGAGATTACTTAATTTACATACACAAAAAAAGAAAGTTCAATGACGTGACATGTGTGATTAAAATGCATTTCAAAAAATGTGAAGTTCAGACTTACCAGAAATTAAGCCACTTTTACTTTTTGCAAAAAATTGCCATTGCTCTAGATTGACTACATCAGGGTTCATGAGACATTTTTCTAGTTCCTTTCGTTTCTCGGTGACATCAGGGTCCTCGAACTCAAAGTCTAAATAAACAAAAATGGAAGTGACAGGAAGTTTAATTTTGTAGTAATAAAGGGAAGCAATATAGCTTTCGATTTATTCATTATCGTTGCATTTTACGACTTAAAAAGAACACGATAGGAAGTCATTAAATTCAAAATAGTTGTTTACAATACCTTCATCGAATTTCAATTCTGAAGGCGTAGAGATGTCGTCTATGTTTTTCGTGTGATTTAAGCTTATGGAGTCATTGTTTAACGTTGGCAAGCAGTCCCCATTGATGGCACATTTATCACTACCATCAGCATCAGGGCTAGTAGATTCCATCGTAAGAAAAAGGAAATTAACCAAGCGAAAACATTACACCATCCTCCTCTCGAGAATGACAATATGATGACATTTTGTATTTCCCAAATGTCAAGTTCTGAAATTTTTACAGTAAATATAAATTAAAGAAATAAATAAAATAAAATAAAAATATCAATATTTCAAAAGAAAATATGTTTTTTGTGAATATTAGCTATAATATACAACACACATAAAAATGTAATAATTGTGTAATGATGATGGACGTAACTTATCGTTCCTTTTAACGCAACATCAAAAAGATACCACAAAAAGAATGAAACTACTGGCAAATATTATAAATATACACAAAATGATTGATAATGTCACAAAGCCAACTTGATATAAAAAATTAAAACTTAGTATAAAAATATTTTGGTTTTGGTAAATTGTTGACTTAAAAATTATATTGATGGATCTAAATATCGAATCACAACAAACGCAAATAAGAAAAATCGAAGATATTATAGATATACAAAAAGCCAATGGGAATATCCGACAAGTCGCTTTTAACATACCTTCAGACAACGACAGCAGTTTATCAGCTGGTTTTGCTAAAAGCTTAGAAACTGGGTTATCCCGAGTAGACGTAGAACATAATAAGAAAAAGAGTAAAAAGTTACGATGTAAGAAACGAAAACATGACATGCCCGATGTAATATCATGGCCGAGCGACTCCGACGTTACTGTATTAAGAATGAAGTTATGCTCTGAAAAACATACAAAAGACAAAAAGGGTGATATTGTTCTGGGAGACGGTCTCCATCATCGTAACAGCTTTTCTATGGTTAATTTGGCAACACTAGTTTTCAAATCGCAGCCCCCTTCAAAGCAAAGTTTAAATGAAGAATTCCTGTTACCGTTAACGTCATGGGAGCATCATGTTGATCCAAAATCTGAAGAACAGAAGTTTAGGACACCTGACTTTCTAGATACGAATGAATTTAAAATTTACGATTGTTTTAATCCTAAGGATAATTTATCAAATCTTAATAATTGTAACCCAGAGTCTAGTATAAAGTCTAAAGTGGCAAGATTCTTACGTCTATATTTCTGCCCGTGTTGCTCGTGTCTCTATAATATAGAAAATTATAAAAAAAGCAGTCAATATATTTCGCCAAATACAATAAAAATCAGAAATAAATAGTACTCGATGCACTTTACTTTTTAAATTTGTGTCGTGAATTCTCTGAAAATAAAAAATAGCAATTTTGTAACAGCAGTTTAATTTTTTTTGTCTGCTATAAAAGTTATATCATTTTTGTAATTCAATCAACAGCCATTAAGCAGGTATACTTAATAACCATTTCTAGAATTTTGTCCCATGTATCATCTGGGTGTAGTTTACCAAAATTATACAAATTTTCTAGGAATTGTAATATATATAGGCTAAAGTGATAATATTAACCCTGTTATCCAATAGAAACGTAGTACAATTGAACAGAATGTATCACGACGTCACTTGACTGTAATTTTCTTCTGCTATAAAATTGTAACAGTTAGTTACCTATTATTTAATTTTTAGATTACTAAAAAAACTCCTTTACAATTTTCGAGATAGCTGGAGTGGTGGAACTTAACTCTGTTCTTTTTACCAGAGCGATTATTAATATTTAATAATTTATTCCCTTGAGTGGGAATCGAAATCATGACCGTCGTGTTTACAACTAGACGTTGTGCCGCTGCGCTATAACAGCCTCAGTGTTTATTTCGCATTTTGGGAACCTCAATGTGAAATGTCATAAAAATAATATTTTATGATATTTGTAAAGAAAATTTATGAAGATCAATTATTAAATTAAAAAGGTATAGGTATATTAAGTATCGCAATAAAATGTTTAGTATCATAATGATGTGAGGCAGCGGCACAGGTACGTCTGTAAACGCAACGGTTCTGAGTTCGATTCCTGTTCGGAGAAATTATTCATTTTTATTTCCTCTATTTGATAATTAAAAATAAAACGCGCAGTTGAGTTCCGCCCCTCGCAATGACTTGAAATTAGGGCTGAAAGCGGAGAACGAAGTGCCTTAACATGTGGTTCCCTCTGCTTACCTTGCTATATGCGGGATATAGTGTTAAGCTAAAATTTAAATAATTATAAAATATAGTAATAGAATTTGACATAAATAAGTAATATTATGAACATTAATTGAAGCAAATTTAATAAATCTTATTATTTATCTTGATGAAAGAAAAATATTTTAAGGAACATTTAAAGAGAAATTAAAAGATGAGTGAAGAGATGTTACTACAATTTTTATTATGCATTAATATAAAAAAAACATTTTCTAGGAGTTTTCGAACTCGATAATAATAAAGGTCTATACGAGTATATTTTCCATCCATTTGATATGCCAACATTCTTTACATATACTACAATTTATATAAGTTAATTTATTGCAATATAAGTTAAGTTATATAGTTTAATATTTATATAATTTTAATTTAATTTTATTGTGAAATAGGTATGCTCTGAAACATACGATAGATTTCTTTATAAGCGTGCTTGCAAAATTAGGTAAGTTTCGTGCCAATAATCGCTAAAGGCACTTTCGGAAAGGAAACAAACTCAATTAATAACAGATGGGACTGGTTGTTAGATAATTTGCTAATTTTTGCACGTTCAAATAAAATAAACTAGGTTTCCATTTCCAGTTCCTATTAATATTTATCATATTTAGGAAAATCGTATATCCACTAAATTAATTTTATTATAATAATACGTATTGAGGCCAGTCCTAGTGCAGGAGTACAAGCGTACGACTGACTGACTGCTCGATAGGTTGTGGGTTCGATTCCCACTCAAGAAAAACGAAATATGTAATATTTTTATTTGCTTGTTCTGGGAATGAGGCAAGCCGCAGCGTTGTGTTCCGCTAATGAACACGCACTGCCTCAAGAATGCTTAATAATAAGAATAAGAAATTATTTTATTTTATTTTATTATAAAAACGTAAACGTTTAAAGGTTCAGGTATACTAAAAGGTTTCAATTAATTTGGTTATTGATATTCAAAATGGGTTAGCTTATAAATAAATACAATGTGACATTTTTGAATGTTGACACTTTTAGGATACCAATGCCTGTAAATCATTAAAATTTATTTTATTCTTAATACAACAATATCATATGTATTATACATTGATTTTAATGATAAAATAACAATTATAGCTTAATTCTAATTATGTGATGGAATTTCACGCCGGATTTTGTCTTAGCAAAGAAGAGTAAAAAAATAATTCATTGCCTTGCCTTGATGGAAATCGAACCAACAACCATTGCATTTACAATCACTGCGCCACTATGGTGAGATTATACGAAAAGGTAAGCAGTAATAAAAAACCTGCTATTCTTACAATATTTTAATAAATGGCAATACGGAACAAATTACATATTTTCTTTTTTAAATTCAGTGAACGTTCAATTTCACTACAGTAAACCGTATAATGAAATTTGGACGCATTAAATAAAATATAGCCACAATTTTCACACGGTAAAATAATTTCATTAGTTTACAGCCGCCTATTTAAGATGGTATTACGTAATATTATTGAATAAGACTAATTGTATTAAACACTTTCCAATTTTGGAGTCGCTCCGTTATTGATGAGTTAGTTTTAACTGCTTTTTTTTAGAAACATATAATTTGTGGGTTCGATTCTCACTCGAGGAAGTGAAATATTTATTTACGTTTATACATCCGTTTCTTCGCTCTGGTGTCGAGGCAAAGCGCGGCGTTGAGTTCTCCCACTCCAGAATTCGGCAGAAAATAGGGAACGGAGTGAACATTAGGTTCCCTCTGCCTAACTTGCTGTGTGCGAGATACAGCGTGAAGCTGATTTTATTTTTTATTTATATAAAATTTTGAACGTTGCGGATTTGATTCCGCGAAGAGTTATAAATATTTACTTAATCACAAATAAGGTTATAGTTCTTGAAAAAAAAATGTTTATCATTTTTAATTTAAGAAAACTGACGGTAAGATCTATCGTGTTATTATTAAATATCTGTTATGATCTGTTTGATATCTGTAAGCTAACTTCTGTTGAGACGTACTTTCTAGTTATGCGGTACTAAAAAATAGAGTTGTGTGATAGGTAACGAAAAAATTGCATATCATTTCTAGAACAACAAGCAATTTTTAAACATGCAAGTTATTTCAAAGTGCGGCGTTTAGTTTCACCACTGAACTTTTAAAATTCGGGCGGAGAGTGGAGAACCAACTATTTTCACATTAAGTTTCCTTTGGCTTAATGTCTTGTTTATATTTTTCATTTTAAATATTTGAACTCCGGATCGGAATATTGTAGCATTAAACAAGGACAATGTGTAAAACAATTTAGGAATTTCTATATCAATTTCGATTAATAATTTGACTATTGAAATAAAAGTCCAAATATTTAACAAAAGTGAATTCAAATCCGTCCATAATTTCTACTAAAAAAAATACAGTCGAATTGATAACCTCCTTCTTTTTGAAGTCGGTTAAAAATAAAAACACATTATCATTCTCGTTTTCTCTTTAATGCAACTAATACATTTTTATACAAATACATACATAAAATAGTGATAACCGTTGTATATTAAAAACACTATTTTTAATTCAAACGATAAGATTTTCAATGACCGAAGCCCCAATCGTCTCGTAGTCGAATATTTTTCCGAATCGCTCGAATTCGCGTAGTATTGCCAAACGGTTGCATTTCTTCTAGCGCTCCGACGTTGCTTATAAATGAGGGTGAAAGCCCGAGCGGCGCAGTTCCTCCCCGCGAGCGTACACTCGTACACTGTAACTAATATTGAAAAATTGTGTTGTGGAAAAAAAATTGTGCAAATAAAATGGAAATTAGGTAATTATACTCCTTTTCGCTCGGTAATTTTATGTTTAAGCATCTTCTTGTAATACTGGAATTCTTGTTACACATTGATTTAACGTTTTGAAATCTTTTATTACCTCGAGTTGGTCTTAATTTTGTTACTAGATCTTCTGATTACTTGTTATCTGGATTATTTGAGATTGCAGCACACGTAATGGTAGAGAGAGATTTTATGAAAATTTTATACGCCATTTCGAAAAAGCAGTAAAGTTACATATCAAGCCAAATAATGTTTTTACATATGTGTATACTAAAATAACACAGCCTGTATAATTTACTATTAATATGTGAAATCAATAGCTTTCTACTCAAAGGTATAGACGGTAGAATATAATTGTTTATATGAATAAATGGTAAAGAAGTTAATTTTATTAATATAGTATAATAATTTAAAATATTTTTTTATATGCTCATATTCATATACAGTGTAGTCTCGTAAAGCCTTCTTTAAAGGTGTCGACATAGGCTGCTAGTCTTTAGAAGTTATGAGTACTATACGATCATGTTTCCTATCAGAATTTAAGGTAATCTAAGTTATGGCCAAAGAGCTGATTTTACCGACACTTTAATAGTAGTTATTAGTTACTGTACATATAATATATCAATAATTAAAACAGTCTTCGGTATTAATTAAAACAGATTTTATGGTATATACGACTAAGGAAACATCTAAGATTTAATTACATGAATTACATTAACTTAAGATCACAAGTTCTGTTTAAAACAGAAAAATTGTATTTTTATTATAAGGCAAACATTATAGCGCTTGCTTGTTTTTCAAGAAATTATATCTGACGTAATATTTAATACAATATTTGAGTAAAACAATAAAATATATTACGTTTTGTACGAGTGCTTTTTCACTTTTCATATTTGAGAAATAACGTTTATTTTTTTCTCAAAATGTTCAAACTATACAATTTGCATACGAAAAATAAAAAAAAACATGAAATTCCACTGACAATTCCATTCATATCATGATAATCAAAATTTTACCATTACATAAAGAGTAAAAAAAATATTCATTCACTCATTCATTAAAAAATTACAGCCGCAACCATATTTTAAATTGTCACTTATAATAAAACTACTCACTTAAATTCTATACCGATTACGTTTATAATAAATATAAAACGAGATGAAAGTAGATCTAATTTAATTTCCGATGCACAATGAATGCCGATTATCTATAAGTGAAAGTTCTATTTAAATCGATATTACTACTGTTACACTAAGTGTTGCGAGTTCGATTCGAATGGCAACTACAATGGTTTATTTTTATTTTTTATACAATCTTTATATTTGCACTAGCTTTTACCC
Organism: Heliconius numata; assembly: GCA_016802625.1. Classification (NCBI taxonomy): domain Eukaryota; kingdom Metazoa; phylum Arthropoda; class Insecta; order Lepidoptera; family Nymphalidae; genus Heliconius; species Heliconius numata. The sequence goes on from JAEBDU010013237.1 coordinate 27,883, forward strand.
GTGGCCTCGCTTCCTTGGTCAATATTAATAGTAATTCTCATCCGCTGGTATAATGGGTTACATTGAAAGGAATAACGTGATAAACCTATAACCTTCCTCGAAAAATGGATTATACAATACAAATATAATTATCCAATTCGGACTAGGAGTTTCTGAGATTTAACGTTAAACCAACCAGCTCTTTACCTTTTTAATTTTAGTATGTAGATTCAGTTCCCATGTCTGCAAGTAGTAAAAAGCGTTAGCGTATTATGAGCGTGTAAAAGAGTTCAACGAGTTCGCGGCGCATGCGCATTTACATATTTATTTATAAACATAAAAAACAAAGTTATTACATAACTAATGACATTTAGATACAAAGCGGACATAGATGGATATTTTTTTATCTTTGTAAATATTCATCAAAAATAGAGTATAAATTATTTTGCTTAATTTAAATGTTAAGCAATATTTCAAAACAAGTTTTCTTATTTAATTTATATAGGTACGTACTATTTGAATTGTAAAGATGTTAAAACAGAAACTACTAAATTAAATGTTCAGTACTTTATAATTAAATACATCGTTTAATGTATTGGAAACGCATCATACATAAATATCTCAGTCCAAATAAGCTACAAATAACGAGGTAACGTATTTCAAAGTATTAACATAAACGTATACACATAATTAAATCACGTGGTTTCGCAATACCTGTTCTAGTCCACATGTCTGACAATATAACACTCGCATGAAAAATCGAATTGAGATGAAAAAAGAGTTTAAATTTTAAGCCCTAAATGATTAAATTCAAATTCAAAATATTCTTTATTCAAATAGACTTATTATAAGCGCTTTTGAATCGTCGAATGAACATATAAACAAAAAGCTACCACCGGTTCGGAAGGCAGTTCTGAGAAGAGCCGGCAAGAAACTCAACAGTTGCTCTTTTCAAAATCAATGGTACAAGCTATTACATTAGCTGGCAGCTATCCTGCATTACATTCAATAGACATTAATTCCATACATGCTTATCCTCTAAATATTCTTGAACAGTGTAATAAGCTTTACTTGTCAGAATTATTATAATAATATATTTAGAGATAATTAAAAAAATATATAATAAAAATTCTCATGTATATTCAAAAGCTTAATATAACAGTACTTTATTACTTAGTAGCTAGTTTAGATATAAACTCAGAACCGTCGCGTGTAACGAGACAGTTTAGTATAGAAAATATATGCGTTTTTTATACATAGATACTCATCGACAAACGTTTAAAAGATACAATTACTGAATGTCATTGCATGTCGATATTTTATAATAATTAGTTGGACACTATTATGTCCGATACTTATAATTGTAATGCTAAACTTCCTCCATTTTCTATTTAACGCTGCACTAGTACGAGTATATTATCACCAGGGAACATAATACGCGTGTGGTTTGAATGACACAGGTGAATACACACGGCTCGTTCGCGGTTACAGTTTGTAAAATATTATATTAGTAAATATTTACAAATTAAACTATATAATATTATGAAGCCGTCGTAGGCGAGGAGTGTTTAGCTGTAACTGGAAGGTCGTGGATTCGATCCTCATTTGATTGAATGAATTATTATTTATTAATATTTTCTTTGCTCTAGCACCAAGCAAAAAGCAAAAGGCGTTGAGTTCCACCACTCAACACGCAATGCCTCGAAAACTTCGGCGCAAAGTGGGATATGGAGTTTCTTAACACTAGGTTCCCTCTGTCTACCATGCTTTGTGCGGGATACGACGTGAAGCTGGAATATATATATGTATGTATATGCGAGTCGTACGAGATGGCATGAGATGAAAAACATAATATGTCTTATATTTTTCAAACAAAATTCTCTCATCGCTTATACCGCGTCCAGTTTTCACACGAAGCTGCAGGTGGGCATTGCTAGTTGCAACATGTCAAACATAGTAGGTACCTACCATACCTAAACTCGATTAGGAGCGAGAAACTAACATACCTAAGAATATTATTCAACAGTAAGCTTTATATATTATTATTTAAAGTTAAAATTAAAGGAATCTTGATAGCTGATGATATTTAATTAACGCTATATCCTCTTGCTACATTTAATTACAACTACATTAGGATTTTCGGGGTAGGGTAGGCAGAGTTCTCCATTAAGACTAGAGACAAAGTTCTAATGAGAGACGTACCTACAATCTTTCAATCTCAGGCGCTTGATTTTCCCAATATGAAAAAGAGCTGCATGGACTTCTGCTACTGAAAACGCAATCTCTTAAATGTAGGAGGAAAATTGACAACAATGTGAGATGTGACACTAGGTTTAATGCATGAATCTGAAACATTACAATTTCAATGAATTATTTGAAAAAAAAAAGAAACAATACAAAATCTACTCAATAAAATTACAAGTAAATCATGCCTTCGACTCCCGGGAAGGAAATTATTAAGTACACACACATCGTTAATCAATCGTTTATAATTACATATATTTTTTATTGGACTCTACATCGTGTTGGCGCGTGGCGTGTACGAAGCCGGTATTACAATTAGACAAACAATATTACGACGGAACGCAGTAATATGTTAAATAATTTTAATTGTATATTATGCTTTTCCGGTCACTTTTAGATGTAAATGTTTTTGCTAGTTGTTTATATAATTGTATTTAATATGTCCGATTGACTTGTTTGATTGTTTTGGTTAGTTTCTCCACAGAAATATATCTATTGTATGTTTATGCACTTGCTAGATGCCACCATTTCGATTATAAAATATTGGCTGAATGAATAAACTGCCTAAACTAAGCTAAATTTCTTATTGTAGTCCAGAAGATCATTTTGAAGAGTTATTTTTGACACTGATTTACTTTTTTTAAAATTTTACTCTTCGCAGCAATAGCTATGTAAATGTATGTTACATTTATTTTTTATCAATATTTAATTTCAGATTAACGCTAAATTTTAAACGTCTTTAGTTATTAAAAAATGAATTCGAGAATATTATATTTTTTATTGTTTATTGATAACGTTTGTACATATTTTAGGTAATAATATTTTGTTGTCGCAGCTTTCTATATCCGAAAAAAACTACAGCTAGATATTTCTACTCGAATTTAAAAACTCCAGCTCAGTGAACCAGACAGTGCACTGGTAAAAAAAAAAATATTTTCCAATAATTAAAGTTATCCGAAGCAAATATTTCTTGGATCATTAAATCGTAAATTTCATCAGAATTACCAATAATAATTGGATTCGTGAGAGTATAATAAGATAAAGGATATTGGTTATTTTGTCTTCCGGTAGAGCTCATGCAATATTTAACTGTGTACTTTATTTTTAGAAATTTATATTAATCCTTGTTTGCTATGTTTTACAATAATACATTGAGTAAATACTCAATGTGGTTGGTTTAAACTTGTCAAATGACAAGTTTAAACCAACTGCTTAAAAAATAGAAATGATTGTGATATACAAATATTCCTTTTCGTTATTACAATAAAATTATTGATAAAAAGCACAGATAAAAAAAAACAATACCATCTTCTAATAAATAAGGCAATGAGTATATTTAATATGATATGATATTACACAATTCGACCTTCCGATTCGATAGAGACATTCGCGAGTACATGTCATTCGATTATCGGGTTGACTATTACCAAATCGAATCGAGGGCCGTTACCCAACACGCTTGACTATAAATTACCGTTCATTGAAAGTAAAAAGTCAATTTATCTTCAAATGTATTCTTTCTAACAAAGGTGACCTTGGCGCTAGATTAAGATATAATTCGAGCATGCGACAAAAGGTCTCAGTAACGTATACTCTAGATTTCTTCACATATTCCAAACTGGAATTCATATTATAAAGGAAATGTTTTTCTATATTATTATTTTGATAAGCCATGTGAATTTGGTGGGGTATACTTAGAGAAAATAATATAAAAACACTTCATTCTCTCTTTATCCAGACATTCATCTCTACATTTCGTCTTATCTGATAACGATAACGAAAGTTTTCTAAGTAGGTATATAAATGGTCCTCTGGACCACAAATCTACTACTATCTTGTTTAACGTTGAATACAGACCAACTGTGTCATCTTTGAATGGTCAAATTCATTAGAGACGAGCATTGTTTTGAAAACCGGTCCCGGTTCATACTAAATAATGTCAATGTCTTCAGTGAGATAAGTTTCTTGAGAACAACCTTCATGCAAATAAAATTCTATTCAGGTTTTGCAGTTATAGAACTAGATTTCTAAACTTAACTAACAATATATAATAGAAATAATTTCTATTATGATGTTTCTTTTTGTTGTTCGTAAAAAAGTTCCTTTCATAATAAATTCATTAAAATATTCGAGTATTTTTAAAAGTATATTAAGTAAACAAATTGACTTTTTTATATATTTTTTTTATTTAGCATTTTCAATCTTGCCATGGATTTTTTGACGCCAAAACAATTTATTTTATATTTAGATTAAAATTCTTTCCGAACAAGCAATATGAAACAAAAATCAGTAACTTAGAACTAGCTTATTACCTGCTACTATTTTTCAATTCGAATTACCTGTTCCCGAGATTAACACAATAAACCAAACAAACTCTTCTGCTTTACAGTATTAGCATAGCCTACCTACCTACTAATAAATAAATTTCTCATTTGAAATTCAATTTTATCACGATTAGATCTTAAAGTAGCCATATATTGATATAAAATTATACGCTGTTTCCCGAAGAAAACCAACGTGACGTATTATATAATACGAACGAAGGAAAGTGAAATCTCGAGATAATGTCGCATCGGCACGCGAGACTTGCACTGCTGTCTGCACATTGCGGACCAACTGACGTTGTATGACTCAGCTTTTATATTGGTGTTATTTTTATTATAATCAATGAAATAATTTGTTGAAGGCTGTACTGGATCTCTTTTTTTTATATTTATCTTTTTTATTACCGGTCAATTTCTTTCGTGTGTTTTCCATACGACGTGACATTGGCGAAATGAATTGTGCTCAACTGGCACGCTCGAAACGCCATATATCATGAATTCAATTCAATTCAATAATTTGTAATTATATTTTGTAAGTTTATATGTTAATAGCTAGTAATGTATATGGTAATATTATGGTAGCGGTGGTCCATTGATATGGTTAGTGTTATGTTAAGAACAGGGGTGGTTCTAGCTCGTGTAGCACCCGTGTGCAATGAAACCCTGGCGCCTCCTAGACTTTTATTTAGCAGGCTAGGCAGAGAGAACCTAGTGTTAGGACACTGCGTTTTACATTTTCCGCAGAGTTCTGGAGGCTTTGCTTTGGCGACCAGAGCTAAGAAAATGGAAATTTTAAATATTTTATTTTCATGAATGAGAATCAAACCCACAACCTGTCCCATTTACAGGCACAGTCTACATCGAGAAAATGAATTTAACACATCCCGTAGACTATGTAATATTTCTAATTGTGTAGAAATAAATACAAGAGACGTGCGAAATAAAAAAATAATATTGTGCAATAAATATAAATTATAAGAATTGAGGAAATATTTTTTTATAGTTCAGTCAATAAACATTTATAATGTGTGAAGGATGTAAACTGTTTTGACCTTTTAGTTTGATTTATTTTAATATCGATTTTTGGTATTTATCATTTAAAAACATAACGTTAATTAAATTTACTATGAATAAGATGGTATTTTATTATTATTCAGGTGTTTATCCCATTTCGCTTACACCAACTTGGTCTAGATGGTGAGACCCACACATCGATGGTACATTGCATTCTCCTCCAAAAATTACTTCATAATTAAGTATTACTAAGAATCCTCTTTACAATTACAGAAATTAATTAAAAATTTAATTTGGTTTTTAATACCATAAGAAACTAATTACTTAATCGTGTTAAAAGTATTCTTTTATTACCTATGCAAATTTTATTCTAAAAATATAAACATAATTAATGTTATATAACATAATTAATGTTATATATGATATTAAATTAAAAAAAATCTAAAGGTCGAGTGATTCATTGTCACATTTACCTGTTTAAGAGTAAATCGTAGTAAAAGGATTTCCTTATTATTGTTAAAATAATGTAATATAGTATATGAAAAATTGTATTTAAATGATTTACGTGACATTAATTATTTTATTATTTTCATATTGAGATTGTTTCCAGGATAATTTTATAAACGTAAAAAATTTTGAAAGGTCCAAACGTTCAAATTTTCTTACATATTCCGGTCTTATTATTATATTTGAACTTCTTATCACTAGATTGGTTTTTCTACTTATCCTATAGATACTTAAATTATTTCTCTTGATCTTATACAGGTTTTTAAAGATAATAAACGTATCTTAATAATATATATTTTCTAAATATTAATAGTTATTTCTTGTTTTATTTATTTAAAGATATCAAAATAATTATATAGATGACTTAAATTACCTTATTACACGGTTATCAGTTTGTCTGTTTTAAACACTTTTCTCATCATAACGTTGCGTTTCATTGTCAAGTAATGAAACTCGAGGTTGCTGAGAGTGATTACTTTTAAGCAATATACTGAATCCAATTTGCTTATTTTCATTAAAAAACGCATTTAAAAACTAACTTTTATAGTTTTTACAATCTATTTTTATATGTTTTTATTGTATTTCGTAAAGTTTTTATTTATATTGCTGGTATTTGATTGAATTAAAATTAATCAGAGTTAAGCCTTGATATTTTTCTAAGCTATTTATTACACGGCTCTCGTTGGTAATGTCTAATTTGATTTGTTATTGCATAGGTACTTTAGCTATTATAATTTATTTATGGAATAGCATGGAAATTTATAAATAAAAAAAATGTTTTTTTAGCTTTATGCACATTGCAGGGTAGGCAGATGGAAACTGGGAACCTAATGTTAAGACACTCCGTTCCCATTAAGACGCTTCCGTTCTTTAGTTTCCACTAAACTCTCGCGACATTGCGTATTTTGTGGCGGAATTTACTTAATGCCGCATTTTGTCTCGTTGCCAAAGCGAGAAATTAAAACAATAAATATCTTATTCTCCAAGTAGGAATCGAACCCATAATCATCGATTCAAGTATTAGTGTATCTTAAATGTAAGCGTATTACTATTGATGTTGTATTTACCTGATTATTACTTGAAATAGTCCTACATTTTAATCTCAAAATTTATAGGCTTTCTACATCCGTAGTTCGACATACCAATCGCAATCGTCTTGTTTAGGTACAGTACAGTCTGTTACATAAATTAGCAATTTTAAAAGTAATTAAAAGTAACCATTTCATAATTATAATTATTATTATACAATTTAATTTGGGTGTTACAAATGACCGACTTTGTTAGAAATTTAATAAAATATGACACAATTTTAAGTTTGTTATTGAGCGGCGTAGCGGTACATTGACGTAATTATTAATAATAGCCTAATTTCACAAGAAAGTCGAGTGCCATACTCAGAAGTATATAACATAATCTGTTTATCTATCTATCTATATATATAAAATCGAAAGGTCACTCACTCATCACGAAATCTCAAAAAGTACAAGTGCTAGGAATCTCAAATTTTGCATAGGAGTTACTTATAGGACGTAGGTGCTCGCTAAGACGGAAATTTGCAATATTCGATTTCTAAGGGGTTGTTTTTGGGGTCGAAAATTTATATGAAACTTCGTTACTACAAATGCTAGGAGTCTCAAATTTTGCATAGACGTCACTAGGACGTAGTCATGGAGACAGAAATTAATAATAACATAGTTCACGCGGGTGAAACCGCGAGCGGGCCGCTAGTATATAATAAATGCATTATTCATATAAATTCATCATTAATTACCGTAGCATGGATGGAATATGTCTATAACAGTTAGTACTTCTTTAAATATATGTTTTTAATGTTAATATAAAATATCACAGCTGAGCAAAACTAAAGAAGATTAATAAAATAATTATATTTCTTTTAAATTGTTTTCTTCACATTCGTAGGTTAACAAATGCAAACAATGTAATAGGTAAGATTGCTCACCGATAAGCTGTTGTATGTAATTATTTTTGCATCATGTTAATGTATTTATATTAGAAATGTATTTTTAATTAATTTTAAGAAAAGTGTTCTTTTTCTTTATCTTTATGTCTTGCCTTGTTTAATGGAATAAGTAGGAAGAACTATTTTTTTTCCTATGTTCTTAAATACTACGTGGAACGACAGGTTTTGCTTAACATAGAACTAAATAAGCCCAGAACTATAGCATTCTCTCTCACAAATGCCAACAGAACCTCAGTGGCGTCAAAAACAATAAAAAAATATTTCTACAAATAAATTAAGCACAATGAACTTAAACTTTGAACCATAAATGGGCAGAATTACTCACTAGTAAGTTGTAACCTATAAAAAAATCGACACGAATACTTTATTACCCATGTAATAACACAATATAAAACCAGTTAAAAATTACAAGAAGCTTATTTTTTATTACCGAGGAAAAGTCAAGATATGCAAGTCAAGTCAACATTAAACAACTTATCATCAGTGTGTTTACGTAACGAGTGTCTCCTTTTGAAGCTAAAAAACAATTTCTAAAGGCCGTTGCGTAATTTTAATATGGCCACAGCAATAAATAAAACGTCAGAAATCGTCGCGTCAAATTTTAAATGTAATAACTTTCTTCAGATCTATTTTGTGAATATCATGTTACACCAATGATTAAATATAACAGCGGTAGTAATGGTATGTTGGAAAAAGGAAACGTAATGTAAAGTCACATCGTTCTCCACTTTCCTCCCAATTTTTTGAGATATTGCTGAGTATTGAGTAGCGCAATTCGTCGCCGTTTTAATCTAGCAAAGCGGGGAAATAAAAATATATTTTTATGTAATCAATATCCCTTAGCGGAGAATACACAACCGTCGCATTTGTGGTCAGATTGTTTTTAGTTATAATTTTGCGATATATGAGAGAGAGAGAGAGAGAGAGAGAGAGAGAGAGAGAGAAGGACGAGACAGGCAGAGATAACCTAGAGATTATTACCTCTAATGCCATAATTAAATGCAGCAATTTCTCTAACACCACAAACAGTCGTTAACATTTGAACCGACACCTTTATTTAACCATCTGGTTAACTGAGATTTTGATAATAAATTTTAAATTACACAACAGCTTTCTTCAGAACTAATTATAGCTGAGTAAATACCATGCCACACCCACGAGCCTACTGCCGACCAGTCAATCTTGTATTGCAATACGTGTATAAGTTATACAGTATACTGTATAACCCACATTGATGCTCTAGTCTAGTACCATTAAACTATACATAAGTTTATCGAAATACAGTAAGTTTTATAATATCTTCATTTATTAGTCGTTCCGAGCTTAATGAGGATTCCAATTTAATTTGGTTCAAAATGAAAAGTGATTTATCACTAGGTTTTCTCCGTCTATCTTATGAAACTAACTAATTTTATGAAAATAATAAACTCACTGTATCTCGATTACAATATGAAATATTATTTTTTTATCTTAAAAATGGCGTTTCAAATACAAAAGGGCTGAAAGTTGAAACAGAATTAAGAAACTCTTCACAGCTTGCAGTCGCAACTATAGTGTAAGCGTAACGCATTGCTGCGGTCACAGCCACCGCCACCATTGCAGGTTGCCAACGAGGGAACCGCTGAACTTAATGGACTTTGCAACTGTAATGCATTTTAATGCAACTATTTTGAGAAGCATGTTATACTATGTTTATATATGTGAGGCCAGTCGTGGCGCAGTCGTGGCGTGTCGAGGTTACAGCCATAACCGCGGTTAGGTCGTGGGTTCCATTTACACTCGAAGAAATGAAATATTAAAAATAATCAATTCATTTTCTTCGCTCCGGTTTAGAAGCGCGCTGTTGAGTTCCGCCATTCAACATGCAATGCCTCCAGAACTTGGCGAAAAGTGGGGAGCGCAGAGGCTTTACAAGCTTATACTTGGCTCTTTCTGCCTATTCTGCCACATTACACAATGAAGTTTTATATGAAGATTTAAAAGTAATTTTCAATTTTAAAACGAGTTTACATTAGTTGGGTTTTAATAAATATTTGTTATTATTATTTATATAAACAGTTAACTTAGATAGGCTTAAAATCATTTCCTAAATCTCATGTCATATTTCTATGTTTATACAGTAGGTATCTAGAAATGCATTTAAAAACAGTAGAAAGTGAATTCCGAACACGTAATGCTATTACCGCATTTGGCCGAAGGTGCCACAATAAGTAGTCAATATTTGACAATTCCTCATGACTGCGACTTTCCTGCTACGGCTACTTTCTACATTAATTACTTATTTATCTGACAATAATATTATTAATTAACCGTGTTTTAATTAAATATTTCTATTTGAGATTATGTAATGATTCCTATAAGGAATATGTGACTTTTATAAACTAAACTACTACGTAATACAATTATAATACATTTTTTCATAATAATCGTGATCAAATTCGATTCGGATTCGATTATACGTTTAATTTCGTTGTATTTTCAACAACTGTGGATACAATTCCCACTCGGGGAATAATTTATTTTCATTTCATAACTCTGGTAGCATGACAAAAGGCCTCTAAACACGCAATGTTTTGAAAAGTGGGCGGAAAATGAGGAATGAAGCTTTACAGTGTATCATCCCATATGCAGACGGGTAAGCAGTAGAGCGAGAGAATAATCCATTCCCCCAGAGTGGGAATCGTACTCATAGCCTTAGCGTTACCACTTCGCCACGACGACCTTATTTTTTTGAGACCACCACATCTACTTTGTATACATAGTATATATATTTAAATTCATGTACCGGTCCTTTGATTTTAGGTGGAGTTTATTCATAGCGCTGCTTCTCCTCGGAGTCGCTGTCGCGTCTGAAGAGGAAGACGATGTACCTGATGCGGGAGTGGAGGGAGACGAAGAACTGGCTTTAGATCAAGAGGTATTTAGTTGTTTAGTTATTTATTTAGCTGCGAGTATTGTGATCATATAAGGAATAGCCTGGAAGAGGCCTTTGTTAAAATGACAACGTGACTATCAAAGTGTGCCCAGCCCAGAAATGTTACTAACAAAAAAATTGCCCCGAAAACTTAACAAAAAAACAACATTCACATCCAAAAATATATCTAGATACGCTAATGGTTTTCTGTTTATGAAAATATTAGTAAAGCTTACATAGGGACATAGTAGCCTAACTTTAGCTCTATTATTTAAAATAGTTGTAATGTATCTATATATATATAAAAACGAAAGGTCACTCCTTCATCACGAAATCTCAGAAACTACATGTATTAGGAATCTCAAATTTTGCATAGGAGTTAGTTATAGGACGTAGGTGCACGCTAAGACGGGAATTTGCAATATTCGACTTCTAAGGGGTTTGTTTTTGGGGTTGAAAGTTTGTATGAAACTTCGTTACTACAAATGCTAGGAGTCTCAAATTTTGCATGGACGTCACTTAAAGGACGTAGGTACTCATGGAGATAGAAATTAATAATAACGTATTTCACTTGTTTAACTTGTTTCATAATAGCACAATACTCGTAGGTATCTCAATAATTGCTATACTTCCGACGGACCGCAGCTGTGTCGATAACGTTTACTTTCATTCGCCGTAATGATTATCGTCTGATGTAAGACAAGGGAACCTATAGGGTTCTCCTATGCTTCGCTAACATAACTTATTTGACCTAAAGCTACCTTGTTTCTTACATAATTTTATGTTTAAGATTAAGGAAGTATAGAAATCAATCGCTGTCGTTAATTTAAATGAATATTTAGTAGCTATATCTATTTTTATTTATTTATTTAAGGGTAAGAATATTTAAAATAGAAGCGTCTGGGGAAAGCCAGGGCACAAGCTTACTATTAAAATGCGTAAAGCTCTATTTACACAGTATAAAATTATTTCTGAATCATCTCCTATAATAAATACTTATATCAATTTAATAATTAACGCTGTATAGTGAATCAATAGATAAATAGCATCGGAATGCAATTTTTCGTATCTTAGAGCGCTGCAAGTAGTGAAAGTCGAGTTCATTAGTTACTTTTATATTTTTTGTCAATTTATAAGATCGAAAGTTAGAACTGCTTTCATTTGAGCAGCGTTCGATTATTTTCTTTTATATACCTATTTATTTTTTATTTCATCTTTCATTTGAAATAAAAAATAAATATATAAAAGAAAATAATCGAACTAATAATTTAAATAATTTTCATTTTTATATGTCGTTTTATGCTATTTGTGAGTACTATTACTATTTCACTAGCGATCCACATATGTCTCCACCACGATTTCTTCGCTTCAGTATCTAGGCAAAGAACGGCGTTGAGTTCCGCCACTCAGTGCCTCCAGAATACGGCGGAGAGTGGGAAGCAGAGTGTATTAATACTAGGCTCCCTCTGCTTACCCTGCTACACGCCATACAGCGTTAAGCTGAAAAAGAAGCCTATATTTATAGTGTGTAACACTTTCCAGCATTTAACCTATTGTATCTATGACATAAAACTAATCTACATAACAAACAACCCAAGAAAAAGGCTGCATATATCAATATGCATATTCTTGTAACATCATTACGTAATGTCACTTCGTGTTAAGCCGTGCTCTTAGTAGCAAAAAGCAGAAATACATTAGTGTCATCGCGTGGGAAAATTGTGTTAGCAGGTGCCTTCAAACAATGGGATATGCCTCGCAGGGTAGGTAAAAGAGAAGTACTGAGATATTACTTTCTCCACGCAACGTCCCATTTTCGATACATTGCGTATTCAATGGTGCAACCCAACGCCGCGCTTTGTCTTGTTGACTAGAGTGAGGAAATAAAAATAATTGATTCTTTCCCATTGTAATCGAACTCACGACCGTCGTGTTTAGTCAAGCACTGTTTCGCTGCAGTAATAGCAAAGCTTTGAACCTATTGATTCATATTTTTTCTTTAATTATTTCTTTAATTAACAATCTAAAATGTCAGTGCAAAAGAAGTCTGAATGAAAATGATATATTTAACTGCACTCACGATGGTTATGGATTCAAATCCCATGCGGGGAAATTGTTATATTTATATTAAGTGCCATAGCCAAATGAATATAATATAGGCATTAGGTTCTACCTAATATATACCTATATACCTTTAAAGAAAGTATTTCTTACTGAATATCCGGAACATACCTAAGTACCTACATAAATTTAAAGAAATAAAAAAAACTAACCGTCACGCACGAACAGTTGCGATATGCAATGTAAATATTTCTATCTATTGATTGGTATTTATTTTTTCACGTCCCCGCCGTACACGACCGCCATTGTGTTGAGTTATGGAATAGCTATAGGTAGAAACTGTATTGAAACCTACCTGTTATTCAATGGGCACATTTCACAATTATTGTTTCTACATTAAACAGTGTTTGACGTTTTTGCGCCATTTATCTATGTAGGCACCTGTTCTGTGGGCAATTTGAAATTAGTTTTTTCTTATTTAACTTATGAGTTTTGTAAAGACCTTCATGCTATTTTATCGTCACTCGGAAGATTCATTTTTTTTAACTTTACGTTGTATCCTACGGATAACAGGGTTGGCAGAAAGAACCTGGAAACCTAGTGTTAACACACACTATTTCTATGATGAAGACACTTCCGTTTCCCATTTTTCACCGAATTCTGAAGTCATTATGGGTTGAGTGGCGGAATTCAACGCCGAAGTGGGGAAGGAATTTAAATGATGTTCAATTCTTTGCTTTGGTACACTAAGCGTTGAGTTCCACTATTCAAAATCTTCTTTGAAATTTAATAATTTAAAATAATTTTTACCCACTGTGGCGAAGCCTAAAAGAGGAGTTATTAGCGCATATGTATGTATTATATGTACGTTCCTATGTTCCATTGTAATTGTTAAACTAGTAGTTTTTGATTTAGGTACTTGTTAAACTTTTTTACTTGATATACAGCACTCGTAGTGATATTTAAGATAAATTGGATCAAATCCAAAAAACCTCGACATTTACCTGAACTTATAAAGCCTCTTAACATTATGTATAAGAAGTCAATAGAATAGGACATCGTTTTTTATGCATTTTATCTTTTATAAATCTCATTAAGCATGATACAAAAACATATTTTTTAAATTAATCTTTAAACAAGATGATATTTTGTAAAATTTACGTATTCAATAATTATATAGCAAATTCTTTGTTATTTGTATTCTCTTTATTTTTTTTATGAAGAGGGAACCTAGTATTAAGACACTCCGTTCCCTCTTCGTTATCACATTCTCCAAAGTAATTATTTTTATCTAAAGTACATAAAAATATTTATAGCTTTTATATATTTACGTAGGCTCAGATACATAGTATCCTCAGTCCATACTACGTATAAATTTAAAAAAAAACATGAATTTCGTAATAATTTATGATCTTTAACGTTCAGATTTCATATAATTATATATGTGGGATGCTGGGATGTACTAGATTTCATTGTTAGAACGAAAGCCACCTACAACGACGTTTTGTAATACCTTCATATCTAACTAACATAGTAACATAAATACATACAAAGTCTCTTGTCTTGTGGTATACATAGGAAGAAATTAGCATAAGATCAATTTTTTTTACCCATTTTTAGTATCATTTCGAACATGTTCAAATTAAAAGAACCGTCTGTATGATGTTATTTATTTTTGCAAAACCTTTTTTTAATTTAAAAGAAAGTTGATACTCTAATCCTATTAAATAATAATAAAATATCAATAATAATTTAAACTATAAAATCAAACTCAAATGTACTATTCTCGTTTGATACCAGGAAACACGCAACCTTAGACCACGGGCATATAACCAAGCTGGATACTCGAACACACTACCTAGTGGTTTCCGGCCCACGCCTTCGTTAGCTGAACTGGCAGGGTACCAGAGACCGCAGCAAGAACAGCAGGAATATGAGGTACCAGCCCGACAACAGATCTATGTGGAGGAACAGAGACCACCAGTTAGAGCACCTCATAGGAAGGTAAATAAGTATAAGTTAAAATTGGGAAAGTAAACACTGATTATTATAATAATAATCATTTAATCAGTATTAGCCATCATTCTTGTTTTATGCATATATAGCTTGGTAATTTTTTTAGGTAGGTATCCTAGAAACGCGAAAATATATTCCCGAAATGGAACTCAAAGTAACATAATTGTTGTGTTCTAAAGCTTTTTAATTTTCGACAGCCTCAAGAGAACCGTCCATCTAAAATCCAACAGCAACTCTTGGAAGAAGAAGAAGAAGAGAAGGAGGAGCCCGACCGTCTTTCTCAATTGTTGCAGCAATCTAAATTCGATTGTGTGAGCAAAAATACTGGGTACTACGCCGACCAGGAGCTGAACTGCGAGGTGTTCCATTACTGTCAAGACAATGTTAAGCATTCGTGGATCTGCCCCGACGGATTTACTTTCCATCAGGTATTTTTTTATATTACTATTTTTATATATAAAACTAAGAATATAAATAGTATTAAAGCGTAAACAAGCATAAAATAATAATACGAGTGTTATTCGTACATATATTATAACATCTTAAGGAGAAGAGGATCTTTGAATTATCTATTAATTTTTCTATTATAGGTCCATCTGATTTGCATGCCGCCTACACATGACAACATCTGCCAGAAGTCCCAAAAGTACCACTTCGTCAATGACTACCTCTACCGCCCCATCAACGAAGAGGAGGTCCAGAGGAAACCTAACGTGTCCCTTAAGTACTCCGACAGGTTCTACCCCGCTGAAGTGTACAGGGATGACCGTTTTGAACAGGAAGAAGATGAAGAGGTGAGAATTTTTAAATGTACTATAAATTATAATGAACTTATATGAACACTTTCCGCCGAAATATGCATTGCAGGCTGCAGACATTGCGTGTGTGCGCTTTGCTTCCAAGCCAGAGCGAAGAAATAAAATAATAAATATTTCATTTCCTCGAATGGGAACCTAACCAAAAACCGATCGCGAACCGACCGAACAATTAAATAAATTATTTAATAACTACATATTTGATAGTAATACATTAAAATCTTGTAATACAGGAAGAAGAACCACGCAGAGCTCCCCCCGCGCAACAAGCAAGACCAGCCAGACTTCAATACCAGCCTCAAGTATTCCGATCCGCTGAAGAAGTCAACATACCCTTAGTCCAGAGACGCCCTCAGCGCCCTTACGATTTCGACAACTAACTTTAGAAAATAAGATTATTTAATTCTTGAGTACAGTATTTTAGCTCAGCTTTGTAATTTGCCAAATAACTGTTATTGCATACTGTCATTGACCAATTTTAAGTTCAATTCACGTTTAATAGTTTTGATGCCTACATTGCGTGATAGGTCCCGAAATTCATTATTTAAGTGTAATGTTAACGAATTTATTTATACTGTACAATAATCTGTTGTAATAAGTTACAAATTAGTTGTAAGCTAGTCTTTGTGTTAAATATAATAAGAAAATAAAAAATATGTAAATTAGGTGGAACTTTTTTTATTTTATATCTACTTAAATATAAAAAATCTTTAATGATTCAATGAAATCCAAAAATAAAGATTAAGTTTCAAGCATTTATCGTATTTCTTGAAAAAAGTAGAGGGAACGTATTTCTTTACTATATATATATCGTGAGAAATTCTTTCAAATGATGTTTGAATCCATACCCTACTATGATTTACTTAATTCGACTTATTTTTTTTTTTTCATATTACGTTCCATTCAACGTGGAAAAAGCTATGAATGATATTTTGACAAGTAAGATAGATAAATAGTTTTTGACATTTGAAATACTCTACATTTGAAAATCATTACATACTCTAAAAAAAATAAGTGTAAATAATATTTGTAGTACTATTCAAAACATAATTTAATATAATTATTATTAATTTAATACATTAAGGGTAATTAAATACATGTAGTAAAAGTAATATAAGTGTTTATATAAAACTTAATTATGAATTTTTCGGAATACAAGGTGTACCACGAATCTTTCATGCAAAACAACCATGGTTCGTCGGCAATGCATACGTTTTTCTGCGTATTCTTCACGTTACAATGTGCATTGTTTTGTGCAATTCAGCAAAGAAGAGAAGCAACTAATTATCTAAAAGAATATTTCATAATTATCTTTACAATGATAATGGCTCACACATTTTTGTCAGATTATATTTATCACTTAAATATTGGAGCTTTTCTAATGTTACTGAAAGAAACCATAAAAAGATATGATTATTTGCATTTTGTCAGCAAAATGAGTGGCAGAAACGTATACGACAACGATAGAATTAGGTCCATATCATGCCTAAGGGGCTTAACATACCTTATAACTGGATTTTGTATATTGGCAGTTGATTTTGTAGACTTTCCAAGGCATTTAGCGAAAACTGAAAAATATGGTTTTAGTTTAATGGACACAGGTGTTGGACTATTTGTGCTTATAAGTGGACTTGTACACAAAAACATCAATAAAAATAATTATGTAGCAGTATTAAAAGGAAATTCCAAGTTTATTTTAACACTTTTCTGTCTTGGTGTATTGAGATATTTCACAGTTAAACAATTAGATTATCATGAACATATCAGTGAATATGGTGTTCATTGGAATTTTTTCTTTACTCTTGCAGTATGCAAATTACTTTCAAGTATTTTGCTAATATTGACAAATAAAGCTTTACTTTTAAGTATTTTAGCGATAGTATTCCATGAGTTTTTGCTGTATAAAGGGCTACAAGCCTGGGTTTTCAGTGATCAGCCAAGAATTTCTTTAATAGATGCTAATAGAGAAGGTATTACATCAAACTTGGGTTATGTCGCTTTGTATTTATTCGCTGCCTATTTAAGGCAGTTGCTAGTCAATAATACAATCTTAAGATACTATTTAGTAAAAAAACTTGTAATAATAGATTCAATACTATTCATAATTTCATATATTATCAATATATATAGACCAGCATCTAGGACTTTAGCAAATGCTGGCTATTGCTCTTATTTATCTACAGTATTGGTTACTGGAATATTATTTATGTATCTAATTGAAATCATATTTTTAAAAAGAGAAAGGACAATTACTTATTCTGTACCATTTATATTAGATGTCATTAATAAAAATGGTTTATTATATTTTCTAATATGCAATGTATGCACTGGTAATATTAATTTATATTTTAAAACATTACTTCTGCCTCCACTTGCAACATTTGTGATTTTAAATTGTTATATGATTTTTACAACTTGTATAACTATTTTTGTGGATAAAACACTTCATATACCAAATAAAAAACAAAAAAGAATTTAAAAACTGTTTTATTTGTTAGTATGAAGAATTATTAAAATTGTAAATCACACATACATTATGGTGTTGTTGGGCTTCGCCACTCAACATTATACACCAAATTCAGGTGAATACTGAAAATAGAGTGCCTTGCCTATATAAGTATGTAGTATGTGGTATCTAGTATTCATATTCCTCATTTTTTTTCTACAACAGAACTTATCGCGTATATGGACAGTATTAAAACTAAGGTAGAAAATTGAGACCGTCGTAATTCAGGGGCACAAGCGTGCGTACAGTAAACGTGACGGTTGTGGGTTCGATTCTCCAAGGAGGAATCGCGACGCAACACGCAATGACTTTAGAATTGGGTAGAAAGTGGTACATATACTTCAATAAACATTCTAAATTTTTAGTCTAATAATATGAAGAATGAAGAATAATCAAGTAAAAAAATATTTTTATTATATTAAGCAATTATTTTATTTTTTGTTCTATTTAACAATTGTTTTAGGGTGCCGTAAATAAATACAATTTTCAATTATATCTGACAAGTAACAAAAAACTATTACAAAATGGTCCCCAAAACTTTCTACGCTATTTATCATCTAAAATACGGACGATGAGTCGTGGGCGCCCTGAAGGTCGCTGTAGATGACAGACCTGATTTTATACTACTTCTGATTATTTTCTTCCAGAATAAAAGGCTCGATTCACCGACCGTACTCTCTGGTCTTACACAGTCTTTATATTGGCACGATACTTCTATGAATACACAGAATTTAATTATCTATATAATAATTACTATTTAAAAATTCTCTCGTCAAAATGTCTAATTAATTTAAACTTTATTCAAAACAAAAATGTGAATATATAACATATACATTACGTAATATTATATTATCGATTAGTTTCAGTGTGTACAACACAGCTTAAAAAGTTTGTATACAATTCAATAAAAGGCAATTGGGCAGAAATATTAAAATAAAGAAATCAATATACATTTAGGTATGTATATGAGTGATTTACACGATGATATTTTATTAATGATTATTACATTTGTTTATATATGATAGTAAAGATGCTTTGATAATAAACAATAATATAAATTCTAATCATTTTACGTTAAAAAAAATATTGTATAATAATAAACTGTTCTGAAAATTAGGCCTTCCATTCTTAGTCAATTAACATTAGTAATATCAAAAAATTTCAAAAGTTTCTTTTAAAATGGACACATTTCTAAGTAATTTATTAATAGAATATACAATATTTTATTATACTTAAAGTTGAATTTATTCATGTATTACATTTTGTTCGAGCTCGAAGCTATTTATTAGTTGTTTATAACAACAACTAATAAATATTTTAATTTTTTGTTATATTCTTCATATAAACATTAAAGTCAAATACGACATAGATTATTTTGTATTACAAGACAGTAATTATAACATAACAATTAGGTCTATTTTAGGAAAAAATAATAAAACATAAAATCAACAAATAAATAAACAATACTTTAAACTTATGTTCTGTGCAAAAGTGGTAGTATATCTTCACTTTTAACTAAAGTCTGTCGAGAGAGCATACGCATACAACAAAAAACAAATATATACAACAAAATGGCAATTAATATAAACAAATAAGCGAATAAACTGGGAAACCTTTGTGGAGACCAAAACACGGTGTATTTTAGTTGTTGATTTTCTGAAAAAACAAATGCTAATATTATATTTTTTCCAGTTTTACTCAATTATCAGTTATAATAGAGTAGAATATATAAGGGAACCGAGGAAAAGACACTCCATGTCCTATTAGTACAAATTAAAAGTTAAAAAATGTGGACAGTTTATAAAATTCTCCATATTGACACTACTTTAGTGGTGCTCAACTAACCACTGAAGACAATGGAATGTTTTTACTTATTGCAGCTCTTTGGCTTATCGCACATTTAACAGAGTAGGTAGATACTGCCTAGTGCAAGGCACTCTAAATTCGTGACATTGGGGCTCAACCAACAACTACACTCTTTAGTCAAATACTGCGCTAGTATGACTGCTTTTTTGTACTTACAAGTAATACTAAATGAAAATAACAAAAATATCAATATCTCACCAACAACAGCCGCCCCATATCCAATTTTGCCAGTCCCCATTCTATAAGAGCATGTCGGTACAAATATTTCATATAACCACTCGTTGTCTAAAGCAATGTTTAATATTGGGTCATTGTATTGAAAAAGATGAGTCTCTTTAGACTCAAAACTCTTCTTCTGTCTCACATATTTTGATAAATGCTCATGTGCACAGAAATATATGTCAGCGTGTATTGCTTTGTTTACCTGGAAAATGGAAAAAATATATACCATCAATAAAATTGTATATTTTATAATAAATTGTAAAATATTGAACTATCTATATTACCTGTTTCCCATAAACACCTTTAGAAGCGACGGGATAATGAGAAACACCAATTTTCACATTCAAATCTGGATCGTCAGGTCCAGTAGGCACCTTATACATTACTGAGTTAACTTTGTAAAAAGTTACATTTTTGTAACTAATTACAGAGGGTTGATTAAAAATACTATTAAATTCGGCAACTTTGTCATGTCTTATAGGTTCATTTTCACCACCTATGTCATTGTCGCCGGGAAGCCATACTTGCTAAAATAAAATGAAATAAAACATATTGATCTATAGGTATTTATACTAACCATTATAATTTTTATTCTTTCTATTCCCTAAATAACAAAATGTATTAAAGACGATTTTAACTTAATAAGATTTCATGTGTTTAAATTCGTGTAAAAGCTTCACCAAAAAATTGCCTGATATTAGTGTAAATCATCTGTTTTTATTTCTTTGTATAATTATTTAATAATGTTATTAATATTAATGTATTATTTAATAATGTTATTAATAAATGCGTGTCGAGTGGCAGAACTCAACATTGCGCTTTGCCTCAATACCAAAGCGAAGGAATGAAAATATAAACGTAAATAAATATTTCTTTCTTTCTTAATTTGAAGTACTTACAACAACTGGATAATACACATTAAATATATCAGCTAATCTTTTCACATAGCCATGGAACTCTGCCATAGTGGCAATAGAGCCCTCATCCATCAAGTCCCCAAGGTATACTAGCACATCTGGATTGAAATGTCTTATTGCCATTGAAAATGTTGATCTCAAGTATCTGAAACAGAAATATAAAAAATATTTTCAGTAATTTATTCACACTAATAATTAGTAGAAGAGTAGTTGAATGTTATGTTTTCTGTATGTAGGCAGAGAGAAGCAACTGTCAAAAGATTCTATTCTTTTCTGTCTCTACCTTTTGTTAAATTTAATAGTTCTAGGTCAGTGTGAAGTACCCTACAAATTTTGATTACAGATCAAGTTGATACAAAATTTTAAAAAATTAATAGATTAAGTCAGCTTGACGCTGTATCCTTTTCCCCACTGTTCCCCCATCACTTTCTGCCGAATTCTGAAGGCATTGCATTATGAGTCGTAGAACTCAATGCCGCGCTTTGCCTCTACACCAGAGCGAAGAAATGGAAATATAAATGTAAATAAATATTTCACTTCCTCAAGTGGTGATCGAAACCACAACGTTCGCGTTACAGTCACACCCTTGTGCCGCGGCACCACGACGGCCTCTAACAAAATGTGGAAAAACAAGTATAGCATAGTGTAAAGCCCAAAAAATTTTCTTAATTTCACACAATTTCTTAACTTTATCTCAACAATATATTTATAAGTACCTGTCGCTATCCCAATTAAAAAGTAAGCTAAGAGGAGGAGGTACAGCCTGTTCTCCCTGTATTTGAGGATCTGCTATAAGCAGAATCTTCGTACATTTCGAGGGATGCTTGCATTCTAGCCGTTGCCAAAACAATGGCTGTATCACGTATACCAGCCATTCACAATAAAAAAGTACAGCTAGCGGTGTCGCTATCAGGTATTTTAAAGTAGTTCTGCAAAGTATGATAAATATATTAACATTCCTATATGAATGGTTTTCTATAAACAACATCTTAAGTTTAATTTAAATTTATAAAAAACCTTTTTCGCAAATACATGAGTCTCCTTTCTTAACATCACAATCAAATTTTATCTTATCTAAAACTTCAAATAGGTAGGTCGTGAAAAGTCGAAAACTAAAAAATAAATATTAAGTTGGGAATTGAAATTGTTTACAATTATGAAAACGTTTCTTTTAACGCTATTGACTGTCAGTTTCTAACACAATTTATAAAAGTAATACTTTCTAAATTATTTTAAAAAATGTACTGAATCATAAGATTACTAATTTAAAAATAGTATTTTAAAATTGTCAGTAAAATATTTTTCTTTTTATAATAGTTGTTAATAGCCAACTAACTAACAAATCTGAGTCGTAAGCTCGTAACTGGAACGCTACGTAATCTATAGTTATTTACACTTTTTCGAACGTTTCTATTGCGGCGGTTTGACAGGTCAGCTTCGAGCCTCTTTTTAGCTTTCCGAGTAGCGTATTTTCATTTTATTTTACGTTATGTTTTTATTTTCGTGTTAAAAGTAATATTAATGTAGCCATTATAGTAGTATACATCATATATTAGATCGTCTCCAAGTGCACTTACAGTGTTACATAAACACATATCGTAGAGCGCTAATCGTATCGGCAGTTCTTATGCATATAACTACACGATACGTCAGTTGATGAATGTTGTCTGAAAGATAATGGATGTGGATACTCCTAACTTACTAAAAAGGTGCAGTAGTGCACCTCTTATCAATGAAGTGGCGTCTACGGCGGCCACCTCGCCTACAACCAACACGGCTCCCAGGTAATGCCTAGATCAATCGACACGCCTCCCACGGACCCCGATGCGGTTGTCGCTACGTACCTGCCTATTTTTGACAGCTGCTGAGGTCGTCAGTGGGTGCCGTGCACGCATTTAGAACTATATTTCACACTAATAGATGCATGTTGAACATATTATTTTTATAATAAAATTTGAATAGCCAAAATGTTTTGAATATGATTATGTTGTGATACACATGATAGAGTGATATCATTAAGGTGAGAATAACATATATCTCTTGTAACAATATTTAATAAATGCTTACAATGTAGTCTAGATAGATTTAATTACATTCCTGTATGTTTTAGTATGTATTCAGCATTAGCAAAATGCTCAATTGAAAATAAGCATTAAGCATAATATTATGTTATGCTGAATAAACAATTACATTAATATATATCATTTTAAAATTGACACAAACCAATAATAAGCATTATCTCAAATAAATATGTCTGTGTTAATTGAAATACTGTCGTCAGATTTAAGATACTTGCCAGAGAAGACATATTATATATTTTTTTTATCACTCTTTTTTTTAATTAAAAATCAAACACAACAACATCATACTAAATAAAGCAATACAATTAGAAAATAAAATCTCCTTTAAAGCTAATAAACAATATAATAGAAAAAAATGTCTACAATAATACCATCTTGTTTTTTAACTTACCCCCTTGTTATATCTATCTATATATTATCTTAATTACAGATAGTATTAAATACAATATGCTAGTTATTATATTTAAGTGAGTGGAAATATCTTATTAATATAATAAATTTGCCTTTGTTTTATGATACAATGGTCAAGTAATTGGTATTATTATAAAATACAAAAAGTCGAAACAATGACAGTAGAACAATAAATTGCAAATAATAATAATTTTTATGTCATTGTAGTGCAGTGGAATTTCTTGCAACTGTTGCGAGTTTGAATCTGTTTTTTACCAATATTTATAAAATAAATATAGGTGTTACTTCATTTTGAATAGTTCTGTTGTTAAACTGTAATAATGTTATTATGAGTTTTGTGTTTGAACACTGTAAAACAGTGATGTGTCAAAATAGGATAGATAGATGAAAAAATATACAATTTAGTTAACACTATACTCAATATATAGTAGGGTATAGTGTTAAGATACACTGTTTTTTGTTTTTCTATCAAAATTTAAGATATTGTGTGTTGAGTGGCAGACCTTTTGTCCGGTCAATCATGGTCATGTTGTTGTTGGTCAGGTCAGTCAATTAGGTCTCAATTGTCATATAAGAATAAATAAATATTTTCTTTACATATAAAACTTTAGTATATCATGTTTAAAAAGGGATTTAAATTTCTTATTATTATTTTTAATTAACAAAATTTGCATATGCAAAAGATACTATTCGATTAGTCCTATAAGATTTTTTTTTCACTATCTCATCTAAAGTAAAGGTCACCCATACAGTGTAAGTTGTTTTATCATTTTCAAATCACCTGTAATACAATCTTCTTTTATCTTAATTTATCTCTATATATATATATAAATTATCTAATATTATTAAATTAAAGAATTTTTTTGGTTAAACATATTGATTTTGGGAACTACTAGTAGACTAATAATTTCTTTATAGTTTTTTTTAGCTAAGTGTATAGTAGCTCCCCCTCCACACTGTCTACCCAAATTTTCGAGACATTGCGTGTTGAGTGGCAGAACTCAATACTGTGCTTAGGTTTAACAAAGTTAAGAATAATGATAATAAAATAAATATAATAAAGCAAACTTGAATGTAAATAATTTTACTCAATGGGCAACGTATATTTACATTAATTAAGTGTTATTCTACACTAAAAATACATATTTTGTAAGTTTCTCATTACTAGAGTGAGGAAGACGACAATATTAAATTTAAATCAACATTAAATTTTTAACCCCCTTCAAGGCCAGTTTGGTTCAGGGGTACAGGTGTGTGACTGTAAACATGACAAATTGTGGGTTCCATTTCCAGATGAGGAATTGAAGTATTTAATATTTTCATTTTCCTAGCTGAAAAAAAAATTTTCGTAGGGAAAATGAAAATCGTAAACGAAGTTTAATATATTTTATTTTCTTCTAAAATTAGAACATAACGGTAACATTTAAAAAAGGTATTTTTTTTTTACTTTTTCCTATATATTACATTTTTACTTTTGTTACGCAAAATTTCATACATTTTTCAAAAGCATAATAGAAATTGAGCAAGAAGTCACTAAAAATATTAACTAGTTTTGATAAGAACAGTACACAAGAAAAAGCTTATAAACATTTTTATAGTTTCAATAACTGTTATATCAAAATATTGTGCTCTTTGTTTTATACAGTTAAATGTATTTTAAAGACTAATTAAAAATATATAAATCTTGCTACATTGCTTGTTGTATTTGGGTTAACTAAAATTAAAAGTAAGCAATTATTTTTTTTAATGAGTT
Source organism: Heliconius numata (assembly GCA_016802625.1). NCBI lineage: Eukaryota > Metazoa > Arthropoda > Insecta > Lepidoptera > Nymphalidae > Heliconius > Heliconius numata. The sequence goes on from JAEBDU010013237.1 coordinate 53,494, forward strand.
TTTTGTTGTGTTTTCATTTTCAATTGACTGATTTCAATTTTTTACATAAGTTTATTTAATACTAGCTTTTACCTGTGGCGTCGTCCTGGTGGTCAGTGAAATTAAATAAGATACACATTACAATTTTATTTTTAGTTTCACGCCGTATCCCTCACATAGCAGGGTAGGCAGAGGGAACCTGGAGTTAAGACTCTCCGTTCCCATTAAAATACTTCCGCCGAATTCTAGAGGCATTGCATGTTAAGTGGCGGACCTTAACACCGCGCTTTGCCTCGTTGCAAGTTCCTCGAGTGGAGCGAACCCATAACCCGTGGCATTTACAGTCGCACGCCTGTGCCCCTGCCCCACGATTAATCTCAAATTGAGACGTGCCTAAGGTAATTTTGGACGCTACTTCAGTGTGTTTCATCGAAAACATTATTGTGATGAAATATAGCCTATATAGCCTTCCTCCATAAATGGACTATCCATATTCAAGGCAAAACGCTAAAAAACCTAACACACGTTAGCCTTATAATATTAAGTATAGGTTGGTTGTTTGATAATGTATTTACCATTGTAATCTGATATTTACATAACTAATCAAGAAGCTTATATATTGCAAAAAGCAATACCTTAGCCATTTGACTCCACCTCGTCCACAGTTTAAATACATTACACCTTTTTTAATGCATTTACGCAGGCCGCCAGTGCTGATGCCAACTTTAATATTGTCTCTCTTCCTATGTCCTATCTATGTCTATGTATAAGTAAATAAATTTGTTCCAGAAGCACAACATTCTTCGGCATGTTCTCCAACAACAGCCTCCCGCGCACCCGCAGCAATAGTATCAGCTGCAGTCCACTGTCTGCCGCTGTCAATATACCAGCCAGCCTTCAAGTGAGTATATTCAATCAAATAAATATTAGTATGCATATTTTATTTTACTTGTGTGTCCGATATTATGTGGGATGTGAGAATGTTGTTAATTGTTATATTAATATACCTTTATAGTTAAAATTTTCCATATTAGCTCAAACTACCATCTGCTTAAAAGATGGAGCTGAACTTCTGTTAAAGATATTATTTTACAATAAAAATGTAAAACCTAATTAAATATTACCGATTCCCAAATTGGGGACCCACAACTTTCGCTTTAAGATTCATACACTGTCTCACTGCACCAATATGCATCCTACAAATTAATATTGTTTTCATAACTCAAATATTTTAAATTCAAAGAGGTTTGCGAGTTCTTTTGAATCATCAAATGAACACGTCGGTAACCAGCTCGGAAGACAATTTTACCTAGCAGAACTAGCATGGATCTCGATTACCTTGTATTTATTCATCATTTTGTTTCCGATTGCAGACCACCTGCGGTCGTAGGTTAACGCCGCGCGTAAACCAACTCCGCGCAGAGGAATGTGCGGACGTAAGCAATACGAGGGAAGTAGCGCACGAGAGGGAGGTGCATACAGCGATGCAAATGGGACAGTCATATGAGGATCTCACTTTAGTGGGAGGATTGGCTAACTCGCCAACTAGGGTGCCCAGGTAAGTCTTGCTATTACTTTTTTAATTTATTTTTTTATATTAAATAAAAAAAGATGTTTTAATTGCAGTGTAAATTGAGGTATTAGATAAGAAATTATTTTATACATGTGTTTTCATTGTGGTCAATTTCATAGTAGGTTTTCCAAATAGAGATTTAAAGAAAGCTGAAATCTGTTTCTGAAGGTCATATCATGTCAAAACGACATTTTAAAGATTATCTTATAGATATTAAAGTTTGAATTCATACATATGTGCAAACAATATATTCTTATTGAACTTGAAGAAAATCTTAGGCTTATAATCACAGATGGACAGTTTAATTTCTTTAATATGTACAGTATAGATTATAATAATTAAGTTAATAAATAATTAATATGTTGTTTGTAACAACCATATTATATGACTATACTTATTAAGAGTTACATCATCTAAGTACAAATGATAATGATGTTTCCAAGTATAATGTAGCATGGAACTTTGGAATGTTTTTCTGAGTACTTGGTGTTCTTGTATTGTATTTTGTCATTTTACATTAAATGTTTAAAACATGTTTAGTAAATATATAACAAACGTGGTGCAGTGCACCAGCTTCTGATTGTAGGTTCCATTCCCTTTTCTGTGTTAATATTTTATTATTCTAATCTGCAAGACAAAAAATTTCTTAAAATAGAACTCTAATTACAGACCAAAAGGTCTTAACTACCTTCTCTCTGCTTATTCGTCAAAGAAAAAAAAACTTCACACTGTATCTCGCTTTAATTTAAAAAGTACGTTAAGAAAAATATCTCTACAATTTTCAGGTTCTCCCCAGTAGTTTCCCCATCTCCGACACGCAAGTTCACAACGCGGCGGAGTCTCAGCCCGATAGCTTTACGAGCGTCTTCTTTCAGTCCAGTCCGGCCCAACGTTCTAGTCGGCAAGAGGCGATGTGATGACGGAGAGTCTTCAATATCAAAGAGAATGTGCACAGACAGACTGACACCTTCAACCCCGGGAACTCCGGATTCAGATTCCCTGGAATGCACTTTCAGACCCGTATCTCCCAGAGCTCAGCCTATGAATGAACATGATGCCCAGGATAATCAAAATCACAAGTCTTCGAGTCCAAGCTAATAGTGTAATGGTGGAAATGTATGGGACATTGAATGGCTGTGACATCATTTCAACACAGATTTCTGTCTTAGATGTCCAGTTAACCATTTCGCTAGTCTGGCTGGAAGCCATTATTGATCAGATACAAAATATAAATTAAAGGACAACAAAGTATCAGTTAGTGACTTGTGTTATATGTGAGACTATGAAATAACATATAGTAATGTTATAAGCAATTTATAGGTACCAAATATAAAATTATTGATGCCTAATCTAGGAGTGTTGACGGGTTCGAATCCAGCGGTATATATATAATACAATACATAATAGTACTTGTCAGGTGCATAAAGTAGCCTATGGCATTAGTTCCTAATAGTGAACTTATATTATCATACTTTAGTGTAGGATAAAGCGAGTGCCCTTTTAATAGCCAAAGCATCCAAAACTTTATTGTAATATTGTAAATATTATATTGTAGCGTTATGTAAACAACGCATGTATATACTTTATATAGTGTAGGTTTAAGTTGTAGCCACTTGTGTAAGCTCATTTAGGAGTGAAACCTCCTTCATTCCCGCCTTTCGTTTGTAATTAGTTTCATATTAACCATGTTATTGAAATTGTCTTCTGGCAGCTTTATTTTATCTGGTACTTATTGTTTGCCAAAGGTGTTTTGTCGTGCTGATATCTATTATAATTAATTAAATCCTAACATAAAAGTTTTTTTTATATTAATTGTAAGCGAAAATGGATATGTACGAATTAATTTGCGAATCATCGTAAGTGTTTAAATTTTCATAATATAAATATTCTAAATATATGTATGTATAAAACAACACCTTTGACAAATAAATATCATACAATTTATAACTAATTAGTGTTTGTTCATAATATTCATAAAATCCACACGTCATGAAAGATTCCATAAATATCTTGACTTTTTAAACACTAATCCCAAGATAGAAAGAAATCCGCAGATATGTCATTATTTTGTGTTCATTATTCACTTTGAATATGCTTTCGATTGTACCATATTGGTAGTCCATTGAATGTTTTTTTTTGTATATTTTAATTATTAACTTGCCAATATTATATGTTATATTTATCTGTAGTACAGGGTACTGTCGCACATTTTCCTTGATATGGCGCAAAATATATTTACTGTATTATTATTTATAAAATGCAAATAATAAGATTGTCAGTGTTCTCTCCTTCCTACGGGAATTCGAGACATTGCGTGTTAAATGGCGGAACTCAATCGCGGTTTGTATATCAGAGAGAGTATAAAAATAATTCACTACCTTGAATGAACAGCGAACTCACAACCATTGCGTTTACAGCTAGATGCTTTTTCACTGTGCTAAGATGGTCTGAAGTTAAGATATTTCATCACTTAATTTAAAATTAGTGTTTGATTGATATTGGCTTGTTTAAGACAGTAAAAACAAAATATTTAATGATTTATTATTATCTATATTTTCATTAATTAATTGTAAGCAATGTATACTACGAATGATTGTTTGATATTTAAACTTTTTTGTTATTGTTAATCTAAAGTATATCAAACCCTACAATCTCACAAAATTATGATTGATGATTGATTTCTCGATATATGGCGTTTCGAGCGTGCCAGTACACAAAATTATAATGTATTCCACTACCGAGTCGTCATATCAAAGATTGACATATTATAGATACTAGGTATATAAATAACATTCAATGGATTTTTTTAATAATAATGAATTGTTTCATAAATTAATTATTATTTCTTTAATTTAGTAATAGAGTTAAATTAGCAAATGAATTTGTCGAATACCTCAAATACATTTGTATTAACATGTTATAGTATGCATTTTTTATTTACTTTAAGTTATTATATTATAAGAAAGCTCTGGGCGACATAAAATTTGCACAAAACTTGATATTTGTTACTACTACGTTAATAATTTGTTACAATTTTATATATGTAGAAATAAAAGGTTGTAGCTGGTTTCCAATACATGATTGTTCAATATAAGGGGCCTATACATAAATTAAGTCTTACATTAAAGAATGAAGAAGTGACGAGGAGTGGGGTATTAAATCTCTAGTACTTTTTTCTCACCATACTGTCTTACCAGTAGCACAATTGGGGCAATTTTAATTGCATTTACCAATTAAACATTAATCATATATTTGTGCGGAAATCTAGTTTTCACATATGCGACCAGCTTTGACAAACACAGGGGGAATGGCTCAAAGAATTGTAAAATTTGTGTGACGTAATTTATGGATGGCCTCTAATATATAAATAAACGGTAGACGGATGAATTTTATCATATATTTGTTCCCTGGAGCTTACCATTGCAATTGGCTTATCAAATATTGTACCTACTATATGTATAAGTAGACAGTTTTGTAATTTTTGTATGTATGTCATGAAGACATATGTTCTAAGGTATATTGTTTATAAGTGTGATTAAATCACAACATGGACTCCAATAGACACATTTTTTCATTTCATTTTGATCAAAAAAAAATGAGTTACCAAACCAAAATCACTTTTATTTACATCAGTTTACATGTACCTTGTATAATAAGACAAATGATAAGAAAAAAAACGGTGTTTAAAAGATAATTAATCTAAAACTTACCACAAAATGAATAACATTATTAATATATATAAACATTCCAATATTTTGTACTCTTTTAAAATGTGATAAATTACAAAACACGACGACGACAACGCGACGTTGCGGATCTCACAATTATTAATAGTTAATATGTAAATTAATTAAAACGATACAAAAAATCCATTAATAATAATAATATTAATAATAATTATAATTGTTTATAATTAAAAGTGTAGCAAATTGCAGATTAAAAAAGAACACTGTCGGAAGCGAGTTGTGTGACTGCTGTCCTTATATAGAAAAAAGCTACAATATAATATATGCATTGTATTATTACAATATTTGTTCAGTAAAAAACATATTTAATAATTATTATTATCTATGAATATTGTCGTTGATTCACCTTGAAATATTAGATTATGGGAACATTTATTTTACATAATAAACTTTAATCAAATTAACATTGTGGGGCTAAATATAAATGACAGATCAATATTCATATAATAATCATAACAGTAAAAATTTACTTAAATAGAAATAAGCGTTTTGGTTTTCTTAATCAAGTTACAATTAAAATATTAAATGCAAATAAATCCATAGATAATAAATTAATTTCTAATATAAGCCTATTGTTGCTCTGCAGACTGCAAGCATTGTGGTATACAGGACACAAAATAAAATTATTTTTTACAACATCAACCACCATCAAAATAGGTTATTTTTAGTTTTTTTTTTTAATTTAAAAACGCAAGTATTTTTGTAATGAGTACAAATCATATATAAAATACCTATATTTTGACAGCAATTAACAAAAAACTTACAAAGTATCCCTTATCTAAATTGAGACTATCCTATAATTGACTATAGGAAGACATTTACTATAAGAATCGTGTCTGCCATGAGACAATACTATTTTAGACTTGAATGACTATAGTTACTATCGTATCAAGCGTTACTTAACTCATGGCAGATACTGATTGTATCGGAATGTAAACTATTGAAGGGTGGAGTGAGAATTTGGCGTGGATTTGGCTTTATTTTTTTTATTTTCAAACAAAACTACTAGAGGTTGTGAGAAGAAACTAAGTTTCCATCTCCGTTGCTTGGAGGATAAACGCCTCAAGTCTTATCGGTGGTACAGATTGAAGAAAAGAAGATTATTTTAAACAAATCCAATTTGCATATATTATCTATTATTTGAAAAAAAAAAACCAGTAAATTTATACCACAAACTAAGAATTATAAAAACAATTTCTAAAAAATCTAGTTGGAAATTCAAAATAATAAACAATATATGAAAACAATAATCAGTTAAAAATAGTGTTATTTCAGTGTTCCAAGAGTTCGTTGGAACACAGGCCTTATTATAGCATATCATAAAAAACATTACAAATACCGCGTCACATCAGTCTTTCGAAAACGGCCGTTTTATTAAAATTCAAACATTTAAAGTCTAAAAAATTACCAAGAACATCTGGTGTCACAGTACATAAGTACCAGTTATCCATAAACAAGTGTTTATATGTAAATAATAAACGTTAGACGTTACGAATGCTCGCTCACACACACATACAATTTACTAAGCTAAATTGTTCTAAAACTAAATGAGAATTTTTCCTAAGTCAATGGCCAGGCGGCTCTATACATTACTAATTCTAAGTTTTAATAAAACTTCACTAAGACCTGTTTCAACACTGACAAAAATATAAATTTTATATACTATGTGAATGAGTTAATAAGTTGTTATTTAACTATATGACACTGTGTTAATAAATAATATAAATAATAATATTAGTATTAATATAATTAGAATCAATTTTTAATTTATTTATTATTATTATTTTATGGCTAAAAAAGACAAAATATTAATAGAATGAAAAAGTATATCAGTATTTATGAAAAAAAAGATAACATTAGTACTTTTAACTTATCAACTCATTTACATAGATAGTTATACAAAATATTTTCATACAAAAAATGTATGAATCAATATAATAAACAGCAGCGATGAAAAAAACCTTTAATGTGTCTTAACAATTTAAATATAAACTATTTTACATTGGAACAATTTTAACAACTATAAGGCTTAAGTTACACACATTTGGAAATGAAAACTAACATTTTCTATCAACTTACTCCATCAAAAATAATTATATAATATATTATATAACTTCCAAAAAAAAAATCATTAAATAAGATCTATTATGAAGAAAAATGGCAGTATAAATTGAGAATATTGTATCTAATATTACTATTATTGGCACTGGCTGTCTTAACTATAAGTTTCTTTGGTTTATGGCTCTTGTATACTATTGCAAATATCTTTATATAAATTAAATGTGACAATTTTCTTTTGATTAGATCACTTATTGAAATTTAAAATCATGTTTTAGTGAATAGGGAGTTAGCCATTTTGTAAAAAAATCACAATAAGGGTACCTTAAGCCTTATTTGACAAAAATACATATAATTTTGACTCACCTTCATATTTTAAGGGTAAAGAGCTCAACTATTTAAGACTGAGTCATCTACAAGGGGTACTTTAGCTACTTCAAAGAATATTGTATGTGAATATTTGTTCCGTACGGTACTGATGGCTGATTTGGGCTTTTTGTGAAGGGCAGCGTTCTGGGCGATCGCTATTGGGAGGATATCTTTTAAGTTGTAACCTGAAATTTAGTCAAATGATAGTGTCAAAAAAAACAATGGTATAGTAAAATGCAAATTCTCTGTATTTATAGAAAAAAAAGCAAAATTTCTCTTTCAAACTAAAATAAACTTAATACAATTCTTGAATATTCAAAATTACATTAACCAAAACACTTGAATACAAATTGAAAATACAATCGCAATGGTTTCTTTCTAAAATTTACATAAAGAAAATATACACTACAAAGGAAACAAAGTGCTTTATTATACTTTTACTTGATTTAAAAAAAGATTTCTTATTTATTAACCATCAATATATTAAAAAACAACACTTAAAAGTATCTCTTTACCTGTATAATACTGCAATGTTGGTGTCCAGCTGCCAAGAGACTTCATCCTGAGCGCGAGGTAGAGCGCCGCGGCTGCCATTTTGCTATCGGAGTGAGTTAGCAGACCATATTCTAGCAGACACTGCTCTAGTACGAAGCGGGCGAGCGTTAGCGTGGGCATTGATACTCGAGCGCACTGAGGTGAAGATATTAATAAATATTATAACTTAGCATTTAAATTATAATCTCTTTATATAAAACAGTAAAAATATTTTGTCTGTACATTTAGTATTTTTGACTGAAATGGATAGAGGGAAACTTAAAAAGAATAATAGAAAGAAAAATATTTTCTTTGATTTTCTTGTTCTGTCTGTATGTATGATCACTGAAACTTTCATGAATTACTTTGTTTTAACTCAACTTAACAACTAAAGTTTGTTGCATCAAAATCGGTTCATTAAAAAAAATTTGAAATCTAGGGTACAGTTAAGTCAAAGTTTCTAACACTTTTAAATTTACACTTGTTTAACAAGATCATATTGTTTTTTCCGATTTAGAAAAGAAATAACGTAACATTGGTCTGAATACAGTCATTAGAGTAAAGTATTTAAAGGGCTTCATTACAACGCGTGAAAATTTTCAATTTTTTGCTTTCGGCCTGATTTAAGGATACCGCTGTACTTGGTCTAGCAGAGTGATAAATAAAAAGAATATATTTCCCCGAATCGAATCGAAGTATCAAGCCAGATGCTGTTTACAGTCAGATGCTGCCTCATAGCCCTCAAACCAAATTGATGTTACATTATATAAGTAAACAAAAATTAAAATGGAAGGTTTCCCTTTGCTTACCCGCGTTTAATTAGGTGTCTTTTAAGGAGGTTTTAGAGTTAAGGAGTTTCCCACTTTTATGTACAACTTTCGACAAATTGTTCATGTCGCGGAAGCCAAAACGAAATTCTTTTATGAAATGACTACTCACTCTAGCATATCTCCTAAGGAAGCGGTAAGACAGCGGCACACCGAGGTCAAAATTGATCACACGTAGGATGTTCATCTCCATTTTCAACAACTGGCTGAGGGTGTAGGCGCCGTCGCAGATGTACAGGAAATCGTCCACTAGAGGTGGGATTCGTTCCTGAAATTGTTTATGTTGTTTTAGTTTCTCTTAGAAAAAGTATTAGATTTTTGTTTCTCAGCCCTTTTTGATCTTGAAAATTTTTTTTCGTATGTTATATGCTTTGGGATGTATATTTTCTAGTATACAAATACGTAACTCATTCATATCTGATGTGTATGACCTAAATAAAATATCTTTATTGATTGGCCTACAATTCATTAGTACCAACAAGGTCAATTATTAGCTAAATCAAAAATTGTTCATTAAATCAATTTACATTTTACATTTGCTATTAGTTCTATAATAATAATAATAATAATGATGCTTATCCATACCTGTATTTCGTGTGACGCTGTTACGCATAGATAACAATAACGTAAACACTTACTACTACAAACATAGGCACAAACTTTTTCTAAGACTTAATTTAATAAATTAAATTCATTGTTATCCTTACATCAAATTTAGAAGCTATATAGAGTGCTGAAGCACCAAGCAACTGCAACTCCTCCTTCATCAGCTGTTCCTTCTCTGGCAGAGTCTTACTGGACTTTGTCAGGTACAGGTCCACCAGCTTCACAGCCAGGTAGAGGGTTTCGTGGTTCAGTTCAAAGCTCTCTTGGACTTCCACCATCCAGTCCACAAGAAGTGCCCTCATCCAGGAAGTGATGCCTTTCATACGGATTAGATAGTCGTCGATGATGAATGAACACTGAAATTGGCTTAATGTTAATTTCTTTTTCTAAACATATAAACAGTTTGTAGTGTTTTAAGTGTAGTTTCTTCTCTATCTTTCATAAAATTTCGAAGAAATAAAAAAGATATATTGGCCAGATGGAAACCACATTACTGTTATCATGTGTACACATGACACACAAGTAAATATTTTAAGACAGCGGCGATAAATTCAACTATGCAATGATAGAAAATAGAAAATGAAGTGTTCTATTGTATGTTGCCATAAAGACATTTACGGTTACGTACTTACTTACAGTTGTAGTGCAGTACAGTTGTTGTGTAGTAAGATAACCAAATCAACATATTAGTAACGAGTTTAGTAAATTGAAAATATAATAGTTTTTTATTACATTTTTAATAAAGATACTTTGCCAGCCAGTTTAGATTCAATATTATTATGACATAACATTAAAATAAATAACAATAATTCCCTGCATTTGTATTATTAAACATGAAACTTGGCCTTCATTTAGAGCCATATTAATTATTCATAGCAATAGATTTTTCAGCCAACTCACCTCCCGACCCCTCAAATAATTGAATATATCCATAGCATAATTTGATATTTGGTATATATCATTCCAGTTTTCCTTATCAAAGTCAGCCACACCAGCAGGCACCTGGTGCGTGTTGTCCGTCTCTTCATCCAGGGATTTGTTAATGGAGTCATCTAGGTTTACTTTGTCTAGCTTTTCGCTTATAACTTTGTATTCTTCTTTTGTTGCGTCATTTGCACTGCTGTAAGAGGTATTATTTTGTAAAATACAGAGTATCTGTATACAAATATACAGTAACTATACTGTACAAATGTATACTTTTCAGATTTTTTCCTGCTACCTGTACTACCTATAGATGCTAGTATATGATTTGAATTGCAACTCAATATGTCCAAGCGTTCCTGAGATAAAGGCTCTTGGCAGACAAACAGGCAGATAAAAAGTGATCTATAAAGGTTCCTTTTTTCCTTAAAAAATTCCTAAAACGAAATTCTTGTTTCATGCAAAAAAAAAAGTGACATTAAGAAATAGGAAAAACAGAAGTGTCTTAACACTATGTTCTTAGTTTCCCTCTGTGTACTCTGTTATGTGCGAGATAAAAATGAAAACAAACTATAGAAGTAATTTTTGTACATACTTAAGTTGTCTATATTTTAGTATAAATAAAATACGGAACCTTTACAGGATCAAAATCTTGCAAGTCTGCTTGTAAAAACTATTTTTCTCATGAACAAAAAAAATGTCAATGTTATCAAAATATAGGCTGTGGATACTAATATAAAATTTGCCGTATAATATAAAATTCGCAGCATAATTAAAATCTATCTGTGTACCCTGTCTACCCAGAATAATTAAATGAGAAATTACAGTATAAATGAAGGAAAGAATCCGAAAATTGATAAATTATGGGAAGTTCACAGAAAAAACTATAATAATATATATATCGAAATATGTGGTTAATTTCAAATAAAATAAGTGAATGAGTATTTATTATTAATTAAACGTATTTAGGTTAGTAGCTTAATTTTACGCGTCTTAATTTTTACGCGTGTAACTTAATTTTTTTACGGCGCTCGATTAAAACTCGCAGAAGCAAAGTGTAATTTGAGTTAAAAATACTTCTGTAAGAAAAGGAGGTAGGTTGTTATCAATTCAACTGTATTTTTTTTGCTACCTTAGAACTTTTGACTGGGTGAACCGATTATGACGATTCTTTTTTGATGAAGAAACCGCCCGTGATGAACCAGACCAAATTGATGGGAAATGGGTGGTCCCATTTGATAATTTGGTTCGTCTCTGACAATGGTATCCATGAGTAAATCACATAAGTCTTCAATTTGCATAAAGTATGTGCGCGACAAATGAACGAATACCTCAATATCTCGTCAACCGATTACGACGATGATGATTCTTTTTTTTATTGGAAAGGATACACTTCAAGGGTAGTTTGATGAAAGTTTGGTTAGATTCTGATAATGGGATGCGGTTGAAATTGAAGAAGTCGGGTTTTTTTGTTCAAAATTATAATTATTATATTATAAAATGTACAATTTGTTGCTTTGGGAACTGAGACAATTTTTCAAACAAAAAAATTGCAAATCAACCCAAGATCCAAAAACTGCATCAAATCTTTTATTGGTTATGACTGTCAACTGCATTGAAATAAAAAGTAACTTTGTTTAAGAATCTACTTAGTATGTATAATGTAAATATAAAAAATATTTAAGATAAAAAGGGTACTTTATTGCACTATAAATAAAATAACAAAGAGAATAAAGTTACAGAAAGGAAGTTAACAACTTAACTTAAATTATGTTATGAAAAAAAAACTCATAGAATTTTAAGAGTGTAATAGCAAAGTATTGCATGCTTATCTTGCATATCATCACATAAACTGTTGCATATGGGATTTAAATCCACAACAATTATAAGCTGGGGGTTGAGTGGCGGAACTAAACGTCGCGCTTTGCCTCTACACCCGAGCGAAGAATTGAAAATATTCAATATATATTTTTTTTAGAGTGAGGATTGAATCCACAAATAGTTTTGTGTTTACAGTATGTGACTGTAAATTAAACGTTTTAACTAAACGTTTTTGTGTAAACTCTTGTGCCCCTGTGCCACATCTGGCCACAAATAGATATTTAACTGTATATAAATTTGCTATGAAGAATATTGACTGACAAAGCAAGCAAATGAGAATTCAATATCTTATAAACACTTGAATTTCTTTTCTTCACCATGGATTCATGAAAGAATCAAAGTTAAATAATTTTATTCAAAATAAGAAATTACAAGTTCCACTTTTTTTAAACATGAAATAATTTTTGAATTCCATTCACTCAACACCCCCAAAATTCAGTGGAAAGTCAGGAATGGGAGTGTCTTAACACTAGGTTCCCAAGTTCTCTGTGCCTATCTTGCTATGTGCCTATATTGCCTTGCCTATCTACCTATATTGCTATGTGCAAGACAATGAAATCAAATTTTAATGCAGAAAAATATATGAATACAGTAACCAGATACAATAAATAAAACCTATTTATTTTTGTTTTCAGTTATATAATTTTACTCTAGTTTTATGAACCTTGGTACCCATTGTAAGATTTAACTTGTGTCATGGGTACCAGTGCTCTTACCATTTCTAAATGACCTAGGAATCGGTAGATCCATCAAACAACCTTGTGTCTTGGTTAATTATTGTATGAAAAATAAAATACAAAAATAACAAAAAATAATAATACAAGCACGAAAAATTAAGAATGCACATTTGTAGCAAAAACCTCATCAAATGAAAATATATTTTATTCTAATTCAGCTATTAATATAAACTTGTGTTTGTCTTACTATGTACTTATACCTACCTCCTATACCTTGCTCCTGTAAAAATGAACTATTGCCTTTCATAGATGTAATAAAAGAGGAAATATGTTGCATATTTTATTATATAGATGACTACCAATAAAATGTAACGTCTTTGGGCAGTGGCAGTATTACATTTGTATGTGGGGCAAACATTATTTGACCGACGAGATTTTGTGTTATTTTCTTGGTATTCCTGTTTTCTATGTACACAAAGTACAGTATGGAGGACAAAAAGCTGTCTCAGCGTTAAAACCATGCAATCTATGTATAGCTCAGATGTAGGATATCTAAAGGGTTTGAAGGTGACTAATAACTTTGAGACTGGCATAGAGCATATTTCAATATACCACTTTACACTAAAGTGAAAGTAACTGGCACAAGAAACTCAGCAGGACCCTTTTTTAAATCAGTGGCTCACATAGAAAGTTTTAGTATACATATTTGGACAACCTACCAACCTGTTCAATTTCCCCCTTAAGCACCCATAAAAGAATATATAAGAAAAATTTACTTCCTAGTCTGCTATAGCAGGGATATGTAAAGCTGAAATACTTACATGTTTTCCAAAGCCGTCATATACAATGATGGTTCACCCGACACATCACTCCTAGTAGACTTGGCAGAACTTTGACTTTGATTCTGATTTTCTTTCCCTAGGGACTTCTTTTCTTTTCTTTCAATATTCTTGAGAATGCCAGTTTGGGCTCTAGTAGCTACAGGTTTTGGGGGATCTTTGGCAAAGTGTTTTTGAACTGACTCTAAGGCATTAGTTGCTACTTTTTGCAATTGCTTTGTTTTGGATGTCTTGCCATTAAGTGTTGTTTGAGACTTGATATTCTAAAACAAATAGATAAACATATTTTGTTAGTAATTTTTGCTAGTATTTAATATATGAAGTTAAATGTTAAGACTTTTCACAACAAGATACAGTGCAAGTAGATAAGTCACTATGTTTTCTACTTATTTCTTAAAAATTGAAGAAATCTTTATGAAATATTCTTAATTATTGATTTCATAATGAACAGCAAAATTATTGATTTCATAATTTTGCAAAATTGCAAAATATTTTTGGAACAGGTAATTTAATTTGTCTAAATAAATATATGAAAAGTGATTTTAACAAATTCATATATTACATACATTTTATTGCAACAATAAAAGTTGCGAGATAAAGATGTACAATATATAGCAAACTCAATTACTTATGGACCAAGTTACATACAAAACTATTTTGGAGGGAAAGTTCAATGACCTAGGTAGCACACTGATTTGGTCAAAACATTGCAATTTACCTTGATGCGTCCACCAAAGACATTACTTTTTAAGCAGAAAAAAATATGTTTATTAAAGTGAAAATACCCTCCACCAAAATTATTATACGACTTATGAATTTAAATAGTAACCTTTACAGTCGGAAGTATTTTGCTTTCAACTGTGACTTTTTTCAGCGCCATGCCTCTGTCTTTATCATTATTTACGCTGGATTTGTTGAAGGCGTTAGTGATGTCCCCAAACGCCGCCCGTTTAGCAGTCATGTCTTTTAGGGGACTATCAGCTTTTCTCTTGTTTGGCGCCTTCAGATTGTCTTTGTAGCTCTTCAGAGAAGCTAATTGCTTACTCCTTGTCGTAATACCATGGCTCATAATGCCGTTTAAGTTCTCATTGACGCCGATAGGCTTTGATGCCAACCTTGTTGGCGCCATTGTAGCTAACTGAAAATAATTTTATATCGTCACGTGTACTTAAAAAGCGGCACACATCACACCAAAGAATAATCGTTACTAGTGCTTCTTAATTGTAAATATATAGAAAACTGTTTGAAGTACTCATGCAATAACGACCAAAAATGAGAGGCAAAACAACTGAATGTCTGACCGTAATCAGCGTCGTTAGAACATATACACAAATAAAAGTACTCACAATGTCCAGACGGCAGCAGCCGCTTTTGGATAGTTATTAATAAATTTTAGATAACACAAGGTCAGTTTTAAATATTGTAAAATTAAATGATGTCTGAATTTTCGTTATTTCAACTCGCAATCCGACAGAGCTATCTACAAAAACCGTTGCTTGCTGCTTTAAATTTCTATTGGCGAATGATTGGCCAATGGCCGAGAGCTTAAGTTGCAGTTTCGTTTCACGAATACCGTTATCACTATATACAATAAAGTAATAATAATACCTGTTTTGGTTAAAATAACGTATTAAATTTGTAATATTTTATATTATAAAATTCAGCTATATTAAAAAAATAAAATTATTAACAGTTCTCTTTATGTTAAAGGATTTTAATGTATATAACTATTGTTATAAATAAAAACTAACGTACTTGTTAAACTATCAACGATCATTCTTTTAAAATTAAAAATGAAATTTTCATTTATTATACTTTTTTGAGTTGCATAATGATTTTGGTTTAATATATAAGACACTTAAAAATTAGAGAAAAATAAATTAATAAATACAACATTAAAAAGTAAATAAATAAATATAACTTCAGGATAAAATGTAACGTTTCTAGTAACATATGTAAATGTCACTGTCAAAAATCAAAACTAATCAAATCTTACGTCTTACATTATCGGAACAACAACAACTGCATTATCATATTTTTATCAATGTTATTTTCTGATTAAAATTTTGTATATTAATTTTCTCTTAATTATAAATGTTTTAAAACATTTTTTTATTAAAAGTATATGGATTAAAATATTGAATTATCATTATTTACAAAATGTTTGGTGGTGTAAGACTGAAAGTGTCTTTTATACATGAAAGGTCGTGTTTTGCTTATGTCAGTCCAAAGTATAGTTCAAACAATGAACAGGTATGTTTAAAATAAAAGTATTATTATAATAAATAAGAAAATGTAACTTGGGAAAACAATATTCTTATGGGTTTACCAGGTTATATTTTTGTTTATAGTTATTTTTAAACGAACTACTTGTAATGAAAATGAGAAAATGATTATAGCAACATATTTTTTTTAGTCTCTATGCATTCAAGTTTTATCTAAAGAGAAACAACTGCTTCTTTGGGTTGTTTTTAACAATAGTATTCAAGAAGGTTACATAGCTTGTAACCCTACTTACAGTAAGTTATTAGACTTCGAAGAAGGATCAGAGGTATTTGTGGCCCCTTATGGAGATGTGAAGATATTAGATGAGTTGTATATTGACACTGATAGTCCCGATGACCAAGAAATATTGGTATGAAACTAATTATTTTTTTTATAAGAGTATAATTAAGAGTAAGCAAAGAGAACCCAGTGTCGAGACAGTTCTATCTTTTGAGATATTCTGTGGTGAGTGATGTGATCTCAATAGTCTTTTTGATAAAGTAATCATCCCCTGAGTTGGAATTAAATCAACAACCACCTAGTTGAAAGTATAATGCAGGTCCATTGCCTGAGAATGACCTTATTTTGTATTATATATTTAATAGTTCTTTGATTGCAATACAATATTCATATTTTATCATTATATTTATATTATAGGAACACAATGCTGAAATATTACAGCTTAGAATATTAGATCAACTGAGGCTAGTTGTTGCCAATCAAAAGGCAATTGTTTGGATTTCAACTTCATTACCCATTGTATTTACACCTAAACAAACAGGCTTGTTAGTTAATCACAGTAGAATTATTGTTAAAGTTGACGCTTTCAACACTTATAGAGGAGGCCTTCATACTCATGTATATGCACCCAAAGAAACAGAAAGTAAATTTAATAATATTGGCATCATAAATAATGGAATGCTACGGCCTTATCTCAATATACAACAAAGATTAGTTTTAAGAGCTTTGCCAATTGATAGTGATGGTAAAAAAAATTTAATACATCCATACACAGTGTTCATTCATGAGGATTTAATAGATGCTAAGTTAAAGAATCTTGTTATAATATTGGGCACTATGAACAAAATACCTTCTGTTATAAAGGAAAATGCTGAGGAAAACGATGAAATTATTAGTCAAATTGATGGTTTATGTGTGGAAATTGTGCCCATTGATAATGTAGTTTATAGAAGTCTCTGTAGAGAAGTATACAATAAGAACATACCAACAGTCTTAATATCTAAGTCATTAAATGTGATAATTAATATTGAGAATGGTATGAAGATAATATTTAATATATTAGGTGATAAAGTAGATCAACCAGAACACATTGATGTTTTTACCTATTCTGAAAAAATACAAGCAGAAATTAATGTAATAGAAAAATTTAAGAAATGTGTCGTTGAGAGTACACACTCAGGTAAAAAGTTTCTAATAAATGATGGATTGGTCAAACAAAATGCACACATAAGTAGTGGTTTCTTAAGATTTAAGCTTAAACCTGATACATTGAAATATACGATACTAAATTCTGAATCATTTAGAAATTGTTCAGTTGCAGCAAAATGTTTTAGTGAGTCTGATTTAGAAATGCCTAAAGTAGTGACTTCTAAGCTAGAATATGATTATAAAAACTATTGTAGAATGATTAAATGTATGCAAGGTTTAGTCGAAAAAGTATTGTCTCATATACATTTTGAAGTTCAAAGAGAAGCCAGTTTCAAGGGTATGTCAGAAATTAAGAGTAATGTGCTTATTACTGGTAAGTATCATTTTTATAATGATTTGTAAGCTCATAAAGATCTGTTTGATTTTTTTTTTGTTTTTATATATATAGTTGAACATTTTTTATTTCTTAAATTATTCTTTAACAGTAAAAAAGTAAAAGGAAAAAATATATATTTTAAATAATTATTTAGTAAGTTAGATTTTAGGGATGTCTTTGTCATGTCTTAAGAGATATCTTTAAAAACACTATAACCTTAAGGTTATTTTAAAATAATGTTATCTATCATGAAGTCTAGCTCCACTACCTTTTTATTAATAGTTCTTAGTGTGTGCGTCAAAGTTACCCAATTGATGGGAGCAACTTTGACAGATTACAACATTCAGATTTTCTTCTATACTGATGTATTTTAAAAGGTTTATATGAATGTCTATGGGTGAAAAGTATTATGAGGACACTAGTAAAACAAAATCACTCTTGCAATATGCTTTAAATTTTAGTGTAAAATATCGCCTTTCCTCTTGCGCCTTTTTGCCTACTAAAATAAATTATATTTCGCAAAGCTCTTGATCATTAATGAAATACGTAATCATTTTATGAAATTTTACCAATATGACTGCAACATATACATATAAAATATTTTTACATATAAAAACTACCTCTACATTTTTCTATGAGCGCAAACTTTTTCAGGTCAAAGTGGCACAGGCAAATCATCATTGTGTCACACAATACAAAAGGAACTGACACTATGGTCTCACATACTCCACTGTAGATCATTAAAGGGTCGTAAAGATATAACTGAAGTCATTGGCAGAGCAATTCTAATGTGTCAAGAGCACAGCCCTTCGGTGTTGATATGTGATGATGTGGATGCATTAGTTCCACCTGATACTGAGGGTGCATCACCTCAAGATATTGCTTATTATCAAAGGTTTGTATACAATTTAGGTTACTTAAACTTCGCTGTTTAGTGTTTTGTTTTAGTGTAATATCCGGTGTATAAAAGTTGAACGCAAACGTGAGATGCTGCAACAAAATAAATTTGAAAAAAGAAAATAATAAAAGAGAGTTAGTTAGATGTTTCTCTATATATTCATTTAGTTGCTAAAGATTACTTGATTGAAATGTTATATAATTGCTAAACTGACAGCATAAAGGTATAAAAAAAGTAACGGAATTAAATTATATAACATTATGTTTGGGCGCCGCGGCACCGTGTCTGAATGTAAATGCAGTGGTTGTGGGTTTTATTTTCACTCGAATGAGTTATTTTCATTGTCTTGCCCTGGTAACGTGGCAGAAACGCGGGATTGAGTAACGTCACTGTTGAGTGACGTAATATCGAAAAAACTAAGCAGGAATCTCATTTTGAGATGTCTCTCAAAAATTGAGTTATCTCATCTCTCTCTTGATTATCTTAACTCTAGGTTCCCTCTGCCTGCTTTATGTAGGATAGAGTGTGAAGGTAAAAAATAATAAATATTAATCTATATTTCCAGGCTAGCAGTGGTTATAAAGCAAATGCTTCAAACGTGTGCAGGTGTATGTGTAGTGATGACGTCACTAAGTATGAAAACTCTCCACCCGGTGTTACGACAGTTTAATGGAAGGCCACTGTTTACCGCGCATTTTGGTGTACCTGAGTTGAAACAGGTAAATAAGCTAGGTTTATGTAGAAATTCAAGTATTATTATTTAGGTCCATTCCAACTAATAATATTTATCTTAACTGTGAATTTATGTATGTCAGTCAAAATATAGGAGGAGGACCTATATTTATGAAATTTAACAAGAAATAAAACAATACAAATAAAGAAAAAAATCGAAACATGTTTGTTTTTTGCCCGCAAATTTAAATTTTTCAATTTTTCTAAGTGACATGCCCATTGACCTATAATCATGTAATTTGTAAGGAATCCTTAGTGTCCAATTCTCACTCAAACGGTTTTATACATTGTTTTTGTTGATAATACAAATAATATTGTAGGAAGGTTCTATAAACTTTAAATTTTAGTAACCGCTAACCCACTTAACAAAAAGTCAAAGTTACTTATAATTTGAGATGTTTTATGAGTTTGACATCATTTTAATGTATATACATTTTAATTTTTAAAGGAAGAAAGAGTGGAACTATTCAAACACTTAATAAATGACAAAATCCGGGAGTCCTTCCTAGTAGAGGACGATGACGTCACACGTCTAGCTATGGACACAACTGGACATAACGTTAGAGAAATTGTCGATTATTTAAATAAGAAGATATTTAAAGCTGTTAAAAAGAAAAGTAAGTAATACAAGTTATTATTTATATTATTTAAAAATTGAAGTTTGAGAACATAAGATCTTAACACTAGGGTTTTTTTTTAGCTTCACGCTGTATCCCGCACATAGCGCGAGGTAGGGCAGAAGGTACCTGAGAACCTAATGGTAATCCGTTCCCATTAGGACACTCTCCACTTCAAATTCTTTAGGCATTGCGTGTTGTGTAGCGGAATTCAACACCGCGTTTATTGGTTGGTTTCGGTTAAGGTGTTTTAATCAATTTCGACTGTGGTGTAATAAATAGTTTCTACCAGAATCAGATGTTGGCCCTTGCGTTGGAATAGGTTACTAAAGTAACATTAATCAAAATAATGTTCAATTACATTCATCATATAAAAATAGATAAATACTTACTTTAGTATGCTCAGTTAAAAAATGTATTTTTGGACTGAAGCACTTTAGCTTTTGTACTCCTGAATTACAAGTTAAAATATTGTTTCTATTTGATATTATAGAAACAAATCAATCAGAAAAGCCTCGTCTTATAGAAGAATTAGCCAAAGATGAGGAAAAATCACGCGGTTTTGACATATGGGGCGAATTCGGTGGTATGCATGATGTGAAGCAGAAAATTACTGAAGCTATATTCTGGCCTATCATGGTAA
Organism: Heliconius numata; assembly: GCA_016802625.1. Lineage (NCBI taxonomy): Eukaryota > Metazoa > Arthropoda > Insecta > Lepidoptera > Nymphalidae > Heliconius > Heliconius numata. The sequence goes on from JAEBDU010013237.1 coordinate 74,424, forward strand.
CTATTTAATTTTTTTATTTGTGTTAAGCAGTATCCTTTACATAGCAGGATATGCAGAGGGAGCCTTGAAACCTGGTGTTAAGACACTCCGTTCCCATTAAGACACTTCCGTTCCCTACTTTCCACCGAATTCTTGAATCATTGCGTGTTGAATGGCGGAACACAGGGCTGCGCTTTGACCCATTTAATCATTGTTATTGTCATTTTAATAATAATCTTTGTACAGGCTAACTAAACGCCTGATGAACCATATTAAGTCACCTAATATTAAGACACTCAATTTGTTATCAGAGAGCAAAAAATTAATAATTCATTAGCCCAACTATATTTCTCTCTGTGCGCTTGTGCACGCTAATTTTAGAAGCGGATTAGCTAATTTTAATGTGTGTTGTGTTGGTTTTGAAAATGATTCAAGTTAGTAAATAAATAATTATATAATTTAAGCGGGCGAAGCCGCAAGCGTATAGTACTATCAATTTAATATTCCTTATTTACTATAACCCTAGTATTAATGTTTGCCAGTATCCGGCTCTCTTCCCCTCTCAATCAGCCGGTATCCTCCTCTACGGTCCTCCAGGTACCGGGAAGTCCCACATAGGCTCGTGCTTGTCGCGCTTATCAAACATGAAGTTAATAACAGTAAAGGGACCAGAGCTACTGTCGAAGTATATAGGACAGAGTGAGAAGGCTGTGAGGGATGTTTTTGATAAGTAAGTTATTTTTGTAATATACGAGTATAGGATATAGATATTTGTTCTTTTAAATAATTCTACATCTGAAGATATCATGGCGAAATATATAACTTAAACTTATTGCATGTGTAATTTAAAGACCGTTGTGTATAGATCAGCCATATTTTTTTTTACAAATATGTATTCAAATTCGATAACATTATAGTTATGAATCTTTATATACATAAACCTAAAGAATTTGTTTGGTTTGACACTTTAATCTCAATAACTACTGGTTCTTATTGAAAAATTGTTCATGTGTTTGATCAATTAAATTGTAGATAATATTATATTAATAGCTTTAGTATGAAGCTAAACAAACAATTATCATGCGGTCGAAGTCGCAAATAAATACTGATATAGCATATGCAACCAACGGCTTCATGTTAATTCTTAAAATGTTATATACACTTGGCTTTTTTATATTTTTAATTAATTTGTTTTAGGGCTGATATGCAGCGTCCGTGCATACTGTTCTTCGACGAGTTCGACAGCCTCGCGCCCAAGTAAGTTACATATTGTAAGTAATTATGCTTCGCATTTCGTACATTAATAATATTTTTTTTTACAAAAATATAGAAGATCATTGTCACTTAACTGTCTTAAAAAAAATGACTTTTTTAAATGTTGTTGAAAGTGTTACTCGCACAACTTGAATATGACACAAAATTAACATCTTATTATATACAGTATTAGAAAAGAAACTTGCGATCTTTAAGATCTGCCCTTGAAATTTAAATAGAATAATATAAAATCTTCAAATTAACGTCCAATGTATGTTTATTTATTTTAGCGGTTCAGTAGTATGAGCACATTTCCCATGTCACATATAGATTAATGAAAATAAAACAATACTACTATGTCGTACTTTTGAATTAATATTTTTATTTTGTGTGTGATTGTGTGTGCAGTGAATATGTAATTTATATTCATAGACGCGGCCACGATTCAACCGGTGTGACAGACCGGGTAGTAAACCAGCTACTGTCCCGCCTCGACGGTGCGGAGGGCGGAGCCCTAGGCCCCGTCATAGCGGCCACCTCGCGCCCCGACCTCGTGGACCCCGCACTGCTGAGGCCCGGAAGACTGCAGGTTCATATCTACTGCACTTTGCCTGATCAGGTAGGTTTTCATTATGTAGCTAATGTAAGTTAGTTGGTTATCTTTGCTTATATTTTAGTTCACACTGACAGCTGTCAAACATGTAAACAGCTATACGAGTATAACAGTTACTCCTCGATGTGATTAGTGACAGTCTCTCTGTGTTCTCCATGTAATGTGACATTGCTAATTGCAAACTTATTTGTGCTCACTTTGGAACGTCATAATTTAAAAAAAAATAAAAAAGTAATTTAAAATTATTACTTACATATAATACAAATGTAATTATATTTTTTACATAACATAATTTTCTTAAAATATATCTTTATATATTACATAGAAAGGTCGCCACGATGTACTAAACACGCTTAGCCAGAACGTCTCCATGTCTCCAGATGTGGATCTTCAAGAACTGGCGGAAAAGACGGAGGGATTCTCACCAGCCGATTTAAAGTCATTGCTAGTCACAGCTCAATTAGGAAAATTGGAGAAATTATTGGTAAATAATATTTATTTATATTCGAAATAAGAATTAACTATTTGAAATGTAATACTGTTTAATTTTTTTTTTATATTTAGGAAGTGTTTTATTTACCAAAGTTTACGATATGGTTGAAGAGTGATTTAAAAAAATGGGGCGCTAAAACGCTATAAAAAACATTAGCTAATGTGGGAGTTAAACCCACACTCAATGCAAGGCAAATCTTGCTATTTATACAAAAACCTATATATTTTTTATTTTCTAGGTAAGCAATGGAGATAAAAACCTAGAGTCGGTGGTGGTACAAAGAGAGGATATACTCACTGCGCTAGAGGAGACCAAACCGTCGTTGTCCAATGAACAAAAGTTATTCTACAATATGATGTGAGATTTTGTGTTAATATTTATTTCTATATATTATAGCTTTTTAGTTATACGATTATAATAATTAAGGTTCTTTAATTTTTAATATATTAAATCAACATGGAAGGTTTCTAAGTTTAAGACACTTCGTTCTACATTTTCTGTTAATTTTTGGAGGTATTGCGTCTAGTCTAGTGGTGGAAATTAACGCCTCGACACCAGAGCTAAGAACAAAAAAAATCAATACCACCGGAATTTGGTGAAAAGTGAAGAATGGAAGTGCCTAAATGGAGCGGAATATCTTAACAGTAGGTTCCCGGGTTCCCTCTGGTATGTGCGGGATATACATGTACATAAATTATAATTAAAATAATTTATTTTTCAGATATAAAAGGTTTAGAGGGGAGTCATTATCACCAGAAGAGAAACTAATATCCCAAATTATGCAAAAACAAAAAGTTACTTTGGCTTAAGAAGTAAAACAAATTTTTTTGTAACTTATGGTTGTTGCTATATTTTTACGTAACATTCCATATTAAATATACCAAAAAATAAATATTGTGTTGCAATTAGAATATCGCTCTATTAAGGAGACAATGACGACGTTGAATTTCCACTCAATATGCAATGTCTCAATAGTTGGGTGGTGCGTTGGAAACAGAAACTGAACACTGGGTTTGGTGAAAGTGAAAACAGTATATTTTCACATACCTTGATTAAAGCTTACAAAATATGTTATATATATGTTAAGAAATGTAAGATTGGATAGTAGATATTGTAGAAAGCGATTAAAAAAAAATACAATTTATTCCTATCCTACTTTAAAAACTACAAAAAACTTATGTGTATGTATATAAGAACAATTATCTCTAACAAATGAACACAGTAGGTGCAGGTTCAATTTTAGCTGTAGACATTATTTCTTTGAACAAAATATAAAGAGCTTTTAACTTAATACTTTTAAATTAGTTTACAATTGGTGCTGTGCTTTTGTAAATATATAATATTATTTATTATATGAATTATAATGTATAATACGTTTTCATAACCTATTAGGCATTGGGTAAATATAGTGGCAGTACGCCACCGCTTTTAACTGTGAAAGCGACGGTTTCTTGTATGAGTTCCATTCGAGGAATGAATGTTTTAATTTCTTCGCTTTGTTAATAAGATAAGGGCGTGGGAAATAGTGTCTTAACAATAGGTTCCCTTTGCCTACCCTGCAATATGTGTAAATCAGCGTTAAGCTGAAATAAATAAAATTAATATCAGCATTTATCGTTTTCCCATTGTCTATTGTATTTGGAAACATACAGAATAAAATAATATATCCAAACCAAATCGTATCTATATATTTTGCTATAAGATGTTAAAAGTATGTACTTAAAGGTTATATTATATTTTAAATGTGTTTTGTTATTTCTTATGGATTTTAAAATGATTTTGTAAATAAAATGGTTTCAGTGACTTTGTCTTTTAATTACATTTTTTAAATTTAAAACTAATACATTAAATGAGTTCCGAGGCAATGATTAGAAAAGTATCTTATTTCTATTAAGCCTAACTGGTTTATATACTCGATTTTTATATGCCGTCAAAGGACTAATTTATTTTTAAAACTAGTGTTATTACCTAGTTTATAAGGTAATAACACTAGTTTTAAAATACTTATTAAAACTTCCAATCTATACTAATATAATAAAGCGGAAGAGTTTGTTTGTTTGAACGCTAAGATCTCTGGATCTACTGGTCCGATTTACTTTGTTTTTGTTTTGTATGAAAGCTGCATTCTTCAGAAGTGCTATAGGCTATATAACATTACATTACACATATAAACTAATATATTTTAAAGTACTTTCTAATTTGACATGCAATTTATTCTGCCATGTTAATAACAACCGTCGCGTCGCTACGCAACCGTTACCGCGACATTTTGATATTCATCCTTATGAAAATAAATATTATAGTCACTTTTAGCATTTTATCTAGATTGAAATTATAGTTTACTGTATAACATTCTAATAAATAATTAAGGAGATGTCACTGATTCGAAATGACCTAGCCTACGGGCGGCACAGTAGGGGAATTGTGCTCAAGATGGCATACTATGATAAGATGACACACTACCAATATTGATGAAACTATTAACGCTAAGTGCGATCTTGTGACGTTTTAGAGAGTGCCTGTAGATGCAGCTAGTGCTTAAATTCAGTATGGCTGAAAGTGAATGTAGATGGGCAAGTAATTCATGTTTTCGTTATTTTCAATTGCAACAAATTTTTCTTTCGCTTTTGCTTGATGGTGAAAAGACATCTAAGATAAAGATTTTCTATTTGAACTAATTATAAATGTAAAATAGGATTATTATATGACACAACTAACGCTAAAAGCGCATCCTAACCTATAAACTTTTGTCACAACGGTTAAAATTAAATTCATATATCTATTGGGTAAGATGACATATAAAACGTGAGTATAAGATGGCATACTATCTTACCCTTATAAATAGAATCGATGTATTTTTTTTGCTTTACCAACAAAATGCCTGGCAATTACAAACGAATATATATTGGTCACAAGAAGACATGGATAAGGCTGCTAGAGCAAGGGCACTCAATAGCCGCAAGTGACGAAGCTTATTTCTCTTTTGGAAAAGGAAGTGACTGATAACGGAATCCAACCTCATAAAATTTGCAACATGTATGAATCTGGCTTTAACACTGTTTAAGAGCCCCCCAGCAAGGAAGAAACTATTTATTTGTGAACTATGCTCGACAAATAATGATGGCATTTTTATGCCACATACTAAGTATGTCATTTTACCCTGTAGATATGTCGTCTTACACTGGTCGACCCAAGTGCGATTTTTGTTTGTTTTTATGATGTTTGAAAGATGATTGTTCTGAAACTAAAATAATTTCGTTGATTATGAAATATATAATAGTATACGCAATATGCTGTTCTCAGATGACTTTATTTATTTGAAATATTTGTCTTCAAACAAAAAGTATGTCATCTTAAGCACAATTCCCCTATGACCGACGCGAAAATATTCTTATAGTTCTAGCAGGCGTAGCCGCGTCCGGGTCCACTAGTGATGATTATAAATAGTCTAAACCTCAATAGTCAATGAATGAAAATTTGACGAGAAAATATTATTTATGGAACTATATTTTATAATTATCAAAAAGAGTTAGGTAGCATACCTACATCAGTTAGCACTTAGCACCTATTTATATATATTTAAATAAATGATTTATTTAATATTGAAATATCCACAAATAATTTAAAACACCAAACATGTTATTACATAGCGGATATTATGAGAATGATTTACGCTTATCTCGCGGTTACAGAACGGTGGCGGTGGCGGTGGAGGCGCGAGCTCTGGTTAATTCATTAGCGACTCATTACTACGTGTTAAGCTATTAACGGTTCACCCGACGCAACTTTGAGATGTTCCGCCATGGATAAGTTTGTGCTGGATGGGTATATAAGAAAAATTGTAAATGTACGCTATCTGTAGGTACTTGAAAGATATTAGAATAATTTATTAAACCATATTATAATATTAGAGAGTCCAATTTAGTTCGCGAATTTTTGATAGTTTAGTTTAATTATAAACTTGTAAAAATCCCTGTACGCCATAGTACGTCCACAAGACCGTATTATGCAGGTATATAGGTCATAGATTTGAATATACTCTTAAGTATGAAAAGAAATAAATTTGGTAAATAATGGTAAAATTCCTGTCATATCTAGAGTAACATATTGCAAAGGCCACGCTCACTCGCGACCCGCGATCCGCGTCTACAGCCGCGGTGTTTCACTCAATCTAAATTATTGTACAAGTTGCGAACTAAACTTGATCAGGCGGCGAGAAGTTTTTCAATAAAACATGATTATCTACTGAAATAACTAGAGAGAGAGCTCATTTACGTGATATCTGAGATTTACTTTAATTATTATTATATGGAGAATTTGGTGTTGAATGTTTTTTTTTATAATATGTTTGGTAACTGTAAACGGTTTGTGACTAAACGCGACAGGGTGTGAGTTCGATTTCCACTTGAGGAAATTAAATATTTTAATGGCAAAGCGTGGCGTTGAATTCTCTCAACTCAACACCGAATGCCTCCAGAGTTCGGCGGAAAATGGGGAACGGAAGTGTCTTAATAAGAAAAGTGTGTCTTAACATTAAGTTTTAAGGATCCCTCTGCCTACCCTGCTATGAGCGGGATCCAGCATTTATTTTATTTTATTTATTTATTTAAATAGTAGGTTGATACAAAGATTACAAGGTGCAATTCAGGGGCGGGTCCTAATTTTTGGGCCCCAAAAATTACGCAATCGTCCGTAATCGCCCGTAACTTTTGGGGCCCGAAAATTAGGTTTTTAATTTTTTTCAGTCCAGTCGTTTTTTTCAGTCAATTTTTATACCGCATATAATATGGTAGAAAGAATTTAGTGTTAAGAAAAGGAAGTAAGAATGAAAATAATTCATACACCGAGCGGGAATCGAACCCACGTTGCCTCCGTCGAAACCTATAACGTTTCGAATCAAAGTCCTTACGTTGTATTATAAAAGAAATTAAAGTAAGAACAGTTTAATTATAATCTTTCCAACCAAAGAAATAACTGAGGGTAATTAGTTGTCAGTTGATGAGCTAACTTCAGCCATTTTGCCTTACAACACGTAATTATGTGGCGACGGCTCACAGGAGATTGGACGAGATACAATCTTCAGATATATCTAACGATTTCGCTTGATTTATTGTAAATTGTGCTAATATTGACTTGAATTCGAAGTATTTTTCTAATAGATAATAATATACATTTATTGTTATTTTTTTATTAATTTTAGAATAAATTATATTTTCGGGTTGTGTTGATTTCCGCTGCTGAGCACGCAAACTTTATTAAAAATGGGGCTTTATTAAAAAGTGGAAACAGAATGTCTTAAGTGTCTTGCCTTCTGCTTACTCTGCTTTACTCGTGAAAAAAGTTTTGACTAAAATTGACCTAATCTTTAGAATGTGGATTTCTCTTACTCTTACCTACTATGTTCAGTTTTTTCCAGAAATCGAATATTAATAGATCGGCCAAGTGCGAGTCGGAAATTGATCTATCTATAAAACCTTCACGTTTGTTGTAAAGAAGCCTCCTTTAAATATTAATTCTATTCTGTTTTATATTATTTTTGTTATAGTGGCAATAGAATACATTATCTGTGAAAATTTAAACTATCTGTCACGGTTCATGAGACACAACCTGGGGAAAGACAGACAGACGAACGGAATAACATCAGAGCCTTAATAAGCCCCCTGGGTACGGAACCCTAATGAGAAAATTAAATAAGTTAATTCTAATCATTCCCCTGACTGAGAATCGAATCCACATTATTATCGAGTGTGAGTTACTGTGCCACGACGCCGACGGCCTTAAAAGTTAGCACTACTAAAAAAGGTATTTTTTTCATATTATGCCATTACTGTTGATTATTGAAGCTTTGATCATCAACATAATCTATATCACGTTTACAACACCATTAAACCTCGATATAGTCATAAAAAAAGCCAATTTCAATATTAATAAATCCAAGATAACAAATTTACAGATGATTAAAAAAATATCTTTATAAATATACATTTTCAATGCTAAATTTAATTTGAACAATTATAATTAGTTTTCACTTGCGGCTTCGCCCGCTGGGTGATGGAAATAACTATGTTTTTTTGATATGTGACACATTCTTGGCGTCCAACGTGAATTTGACAGTAGGTACAATAGGTTAAATTGAAATATAGCTAGCCTATAAAGACTTCCTCAATAAATAGATTAACCGACACAATATAATATTTCAATCTGTATTAGTTGTTCGTGAGGTTAATGCATTCAATTAACCAATTATTTTTTTCAAATTTTAAAATGTTATTCTACACTTAGGAAAGAAAAATTTTTTTTAGAAAATATATAAAAAAATGTCTATAAGTATTGACACATACAAATATAAAAAAAATATTGAAATACAATGTTACTTTGAAACCTAGCGTCAACAAAAAGACTATTCGATTCAAAAATTATCTTTCAAATCTTTGGTTGACCAAATAAACTCTTAAAATATTATTAGTACAGAAGTATAGATAAGAAATTTACAGATGAATAAAAAAAGTTTATTTTTAAATATAAATTTTTAATGCCGGAAGCAGAAGCGAGTTTGGCTTGAACTTTCTCTGTATATTATAATGGCAAACATTACTTGACTACTTTGCTATGAAGAGTCTAAATGAAGCGCATTCAAAACGCCATTTGAATTTTATATTTAACTTTTAAATAGCTTTAGTACGTTTCGATAGCTGATTTTTTATTTATCATTAATTTTTTTAGAGGCTAGTCGTGGCGTAGGGGCACAAGTGTATAAACGCGACTGGTAGCGGGTTCGATCCTCACTTGAGAAAATGAATTGTTTTTTAAAATTAATATTTTAATTTTTTTCCTCTGGTGTTGAAACAAAGGGGTTACCAGAGCAAGGAAAATGAAATATATCATTTCCCCCCCAGTGGGAATCGAACCCACAACCGTTGCGTTTACAGTCGAACACATGCGCCTTTGGGCCACGACGACATCTTTATTTATTAACAACAAAACAATTGATTGTTCATCTCAAAAGAACACCGAGTGGGTGCGAAGGTGAAGGTGAAATTAGGCGCCTTGTCCGCAGCGGGCAAAGAAAGCGGTTTTTATTCGACTTAAAGTAATTATTATATTTTTGTGAAAGAGTTTGTTAGCGAGCCATTCACTGAGGAGGACACGGACGCTGTCTTGCCACAGGGATGGATTGGCTCTTATATCTTACTTCAGTTTATATATTTTTATTATTTTTTCAAACATTATGAGCATAAACTACCTACTTATATTGTAGCACGTCGATAATTAGATTAATTGGAATGGAGCTTAACTAACCATTTTATTTACAAAAAATAAAATAAATTAACTTTATCTTAAATAATAATTACATACTTACACAAGTGTATATGACGTGCTAAGTGCTTGTATGAGCGTGCCATTTTAATATAATGTATATTTAATGTAGAGCAAGAAAGGAGTTACGTTTATTTTTTTATTACACTGCAGCACAATAAATGTATAAAATTATCTCCAGTTAACTTGGAAACAGCTCAGACATCGATTCCATACACTTACAAATAGACACTACTAACTGCAAATAGATATACAAAAAACCGTAAATACATTTAAGTTGTAATTTCTGAACAGATATAGAGAAATAAAAATATTTTTTATAAAATGACTAATACATGCAGTGTTTAAACGTACACCTCTATAAATAAAACTCCAGTCAATTGGTGATTTTCTAAGAAAATCCTTACAAAGTCGCTACGTTGCTACGACGCGCTACGAAACATAAATATATTGAGTTCTCGTGGTACGACAGCCCAGTGTCTGATTGTAAATGCGACGATTGTGATAAGAGCGGAAAGTGGGGAATAGAGTGTTTCAAGACACTTAGTGTTAAGAAATTCCGTTCCCTCTACCTATCCTATTAACAACACTAGGTTTTACTCTATTTACTCCGCTTGTCCACCCAGGGTACAGTGTGAAACTAAAAAAATATATTTTATAACTAAAAATCAAAATCCATCTCTGTAAAGCGTCAAGTATTCTTGTTTTTCCCGAGTTTTCTCAGCTTTTCTTCGCGTTTTCTTTCGACTCGCCTAATTAGCTCATTCATCGCCGCCCCCATTCGCCCTACCGCTTGTTTATTGGAAGTACTTTTATATTTCATTTTCATAGCTTCAATGGTGTATTAAGTAACCAGTTAGTTAAAGATACAACTCAGTTATATTCACGTTTGCGAAGACGATGACGAAGAGAGAAGAGGGAGTCGTTTTAAATTTTATCATTTTATAGAATCGTAAGGCAATGATTTTTAATGCTACACATAATGCTACATTTTTTAAATGTTACATGTAATTTGGCGGATATTTTGTTCACTGACATCTTATCTTTCCTATATTTTTTTAAAATATTAATTAAGTAATGTCAATTTCAAATTTAAACATACGTTTTTATTTTCAAACTGTAAGTTTATATTCTACGTTACAAAAAATATACGGTCACGTATAGAACAACTAGATTATTTATTACCATGTACAGTAATAATTTATGACTTTCTCCAATAAAAAATACTAACTTACGAAAAATATACGAATATTAAGAAAGCGGAGAAAAACAAAACACGTAACACTATCTTCACCTGAGCCGCCCAGACGTGACCGTTAAAGAAAAAGGGGCGAAGTCTCGGAAGCTTGCTCTGATAAGCCGCCATAATGGCACCCGCTGATAACGCGCCCGCCTTTTTCTCCCGCCAAAATACCGCGCCTTTGTCACAAAGGCTACAGCACAAAGCCATTCTGCCAACACAATGTCGCTTCTACACGAAACGGCCATAATTTTTTTATAATAAATTTATATCTTTTATTATTTTGCATAGGCTTTGTATAGGTAATGTGACTTAAATATCATGGATGTCATTAGGTAAAATTATTATTGTATATAATTCAAATTCATTTAATCAGCATTATTTTGCTAAGATAGTGTACAAAATTTCATTTTTTCTAGAAAATAAAGCTGCTATCACATATTTTTAATCTGTATATTCAAAATAGAAGCCTTAATGTCAATTTCAATATATTTTTACTTAGAAACAGCTTACCGCAGCACCGTATATTAATTTTAAGCGAAATCACATCTTAATAAAGTGCCTCATAATGAACTAGACGCTTGATGTAATATTTATTAAAATATTAACATACTCGAGTGGTAAAATTGAGATTTTAATAAAATTTTAATTGACACATATTAGGTTTTTCAAGTAAATTACAAAGGAGGTGCGCCCCCCTCACCCCGTGGCCCGCACATTAGTGGCTGGGGGTGGGTGTGCGACAATTTTTTGTTTTTCTCTAGTGGTTGAGAGAGCGAGATTGCTTCTTGGGTTAGAAAGAGACAAATGTACATGCACACATTGCCTTTGTTAAAGAGCAAAAATAATAGAGAGAACGGTCGTTTATCTCTTTTTATGGCGGGCGCGGTATCTCGCCTCCGCTATTATGGAAGACAATTTTGGCGCGAAAGAAAACTGCTTATTACTCCTTATTCTTGAGAGCGGTTATGTACGTTAGCGTTTTATACTGGAACGGAGTTTAGATTGTATTTTAGAAAGGTAATTTTGTGTTCTATTCTTTATTTTTGGATTATTTTTATTTTTAGATACCGTCGTGGCGTAGTTCATTATTTTTATTTTGTGGAATGTAGGAAACAGACATTTCTCGACAATAGATTCTCATTGTAGATACCATGTTATATGCGGGATATAGTCAAGTTTAAAAAATAAATTATTTTTGTGTTATAATATAATAAAGTAGTTTACGTATCGCCCACGCAAAATCAGAACCTAGTGCTATGACACTCCGTTTTCATCTCGTCTGTTTGAGAGAAATTGGGTGGTGAGTGGCAGAACTCAATGCTACACTTTATCTTGTCAGATTAGAGAAATAAATGTAGTAAATAAAGCCAATTAAAAAAAAACAGTAAACGAAATTTACGTCGGCCATTTAAAAAAACCTTAAAAAATAATACAGATATAGCAACAATTTTTGATATAATCCATTGTTACGCCATACAATTTGTAACGGCCATGGATTAGACCCGAAGCGAATAACGCCAAGTATTTATTTATCACTTAATCTAAGATCAACGAACAAACAGACGGAAAATTATACGCTTTGTTAGGGCGGCGTATTTACTGTGTGGCCGAGATAATTGTTTGGGGTTGCGGTGTTAAATGTTAACTTGTGAAATTTAATTTTTTAAGCAATTGCGAGTTATGACTAAGACTTTTTCGGTTATAGTTTAATTAAAGGTATATTTTTTTATCTATTTAATTATTAATGCAATGTTATATGGCGATCTGTGTATCCCATATATTGCTAGGTAGTCCGAAGGAACCTAGTGTAAAGACACTTCGTTCCCCTCGCAACTTCCAAATTTACAGCACATTGGCTGTTGAGTGGCGTAACTGAACGTCGCGCTTGTAATGTTACCAAGCGAGAAAAAGAAAATAATTCATTCCTCCGAGTTGGGATTTAACTTTCCACTATTTTACGCACTTTTAATATATTAAAATGACAATATAAAAAGGCATATCCTTAGTACACCATTTGTATAGAATATACTTTATACCAGCCCGTTGACACGTTCGAGGTCTATCGGCACAAGGCATTTGCGCGCAATTTATTCCACAATCAACTTTTTAATCCCATTAATCTCGATTCTGACAATGTTTACTTCTTTAAATTACTCGTTTAATTTATTGTTAAACTGGTTTGATTGAGACTGTATTTGACAAACAGACAATTTCGAAGAAATACTTAAATACTCGTATAAATAATTATTTAGGCTTAGATAATATTTATTCTTTACTGTGTAAAAGTAAATGGGAGAGGCCATTGTGGAGCAGCGGCACAGTGTTAACGCAATAGTTGTGATTTCGATTTCCACTCGGAAGAATGAATTATTTTCATTTCCTTGTTCAGGTAATAAGACAAAAGGCGTAAATGAGTTTCGCCACTCAACTGTATCACTGCGTCATGGAGATCAAAGTTATTTCTAAAGAGAAAAAAAATAGAAATAGTTTATTATGACACACATTGATTTAAAACAAGGCCAGATCAAACCTATAATCCAACAGTAGAACCATATTTAACTTGAAGAATCGACAAAAAGGTTCCATAATAAAAACTATCCTAAAATATCGACGGGCCGCTTCCCGACGAAGAATGTGAAACATAAATAAAGGCAGTAAATAAGAGTAAAATATTGAAAACTGTCATGGAAGGCAGAAAGGCGCGCGAAACTGAATATCCTTAGGTTTCCGGTCGCCCGCGCTCTAAAATGGCAGAACGGATATTCGTATCGACTGTGTCATAGTGCACCGAACAAACAGCCATAGAACAATGTTTCACAAAAATATTGTATTTGTTGGTTGTCAGTGAGTTATTCTTTTCTTTTAACACATTTTTATAAAATCGATTTGTATCTACGTGATAAAATTGATGATATTGAATTTGATCCATTTGTCATAATTGTGTCATCATGGAACATCTGATAATGGAGCTAGGATCTGAATAGTAGAACTTCAGAGGTTAATTAAAGGAATAGTAGGACTCTAAAGACGCTACTAATAAACCACTCTAGTTTAGCCTAATATAATTAGTAGTTCCCAGCACATTATATAGCACTTGGTATTTGGAGTACAAAAGCGTTTTTTACTACTTAATTTTTAAGTATTAACATATATAAATGTCTAATGTTAAGATCAGTCTACTATATTGAATAAAAAAAACACTGCATTTAATTTACATGTAGCATTTAATTGCATTTAATTAGTATGTAGTAGATAAAAAACAATATTTTAATTTTAGTGTTACTAATTAAAGGAAGCTGTAAATGTACCTTTATCTTTTTTTATTATTCCTATTTGGATCATAAAACGTTTAAATTTATACAAAATCTGAGGCAGAAGCTAGTGTAAATTAATTTTCAACATACCTACCTAAAATTTGTAAACTACAAAACTTATAATTATAACTTATAATATAATTCAAACTTACGAACTTTGATAAATTAAATTCTAAAATTGATTTAGCTCGGTGAGTATATGGTTCACCCTAACCATTCCGGCCGTATCTGTTTCTTCCCTTTCTTTTTCTGACCGCGGCAAGCAACAGCGAAGTTTTATTCTTATTTGTGTCTATTCAAAGCTGGTCTATCCAAATATCGTTTGGATGAAAATCCTGTGTGAGGAGCTTATGCACAAAGTTTGATGAGAGCGACGAAAATTTTAATTAAAAACGCGACTTAACTTTAAAGGTAAGGCATAAAGCGAAAATACATATTACATTTTCTAAATATGAAAAAAAAAAACAAAGTGTCATTTACAACACTGTCCGGAGGGGAGCGCGGAATATTTGAAATTGGAACCAAATAGGCGTTAAATGGCGGCGTGCGCTGTCATAACGTCATTTGGCGTTCATCAACGGGCGAAACAGCATCTACGTTTGGTGCACGTTTTATTAGCGTAAGGAATGGCGGGGCACAGTGACTCGGAAATTCAGATTTGCATCAGCGAATATAGCGGTGATTGCATTTTCTTTGCAACTGCGCCGTCATTTAATTTGCCTTCGAGGCTTAGACGCCTTGGTCTGGCTAAATTGTGCCTGACTATAAATTAAATGGCCTGCCCCATATTGGATTAGAACCCTGTCGGGCTTATGTGAATATACTATAAGTTCATTCTGGATAACACTATATCAACTAAATTGAACACAATATACATTCTAAGTATTGTTTTCTTCGCTGTGCATTTAAATTTAAATTTTGTAAGGATTTTTGGCTGAGATGAACAGATTTATACAACTGCATTTTCTTTTCCAAAACAAAAGAAAAATTATGACTGTGATACACTCGGTAAAAATTTGCAAATAACATATTTGTACAGTCTGTACTTATACAGTACGTATACGGTCAAAAGAAATATTTGCATTGCACAAATATTAGATACCATTGATAAATACTACTAAAATAAATACTATTAAAATAAATTTTCCACAAATGCGGAGTAGGTAGAGACATATTAGGAAAGTGCATTTTGGAAAAAACACAGACATATCCGCCGTTGTCAATCAGCTTGAAAAGACGTAAAATTCAGAAATGTAAGTTCATTTTTTGTCGATTACAGTCAGCTTTTGTCAAAGACAAACAGGTCAAAGAAATCCAACTTTGCCATATTTATTCATATTTCGGTAAATAAGTCTAGACGATGTTTATTATTATCACAAATCATATTAGAGTCGTAAATAACATTTAAAATAGAATTACTATTGGCGTCATAAAGCCGAGGAGAGGATCCATCAGCGACGCCATCACTGATCGTTCCGCATAAACGCTTGCCGTTTACTTATAAATTTCATTTCGTTTCAATCGATTCTTTGCTTTCAATCTTCAGTAAATCAACCTTTCGCGTTTGGTGCTTCAATTTGGTACGGTTCGGTGCATGTGATAAATGTCACTGGAATTTGTCTAAATTAATGTTTTATATTTATTTTCCTTTCTATTATTTACTAGCGTTAACTAGCTACTTTGTCCATGTTTCGTCATTTCCATTTGACCAAATGGAAATGACTAAAAGAGTTGTGCAGCACAACATTCGAAATGTAAGTAACAGCAGGTATAGTGGGTATTGGTAAACAAAAGTAGTTTTTATATCAGGTTTATCATCTTTCCACCGAATTCTGGAGGCACTGCGTGTTGAGTGGTGGAAATCAACGCCATGTTTTGCCTCGTTACCAGAGCAAGAAAATGAAAATATGAATTAAATTTTAAATGTTTTGCATACCAGAGAGCAAGATACAGTTAGCTCATTCTGCAAAATCCAAGATAGTAACCGTGGCAATCGTTGAAGGTAGATTGATACAATAATTATGTCAACTTACAAACGTATGCCACCTTAGTGTACCCGTGACCATGGATTAGACCCTGTAAACGTCGGATTTCCAAAAATATAATAATACTAAAATATACGCGAATAATCCGGTTAAATAGTTACATTTAAAATAATGTAATAGTTTATTATATTGGGTATCGATATTTTGCTTTTCTTTTTCAAGGCTCTTGCCGCGCCGCCCGCGCCGGCCGCGCCGGCCGACTGTCACAAAGCCCGAGCTTATAAGCATACGATCCTAATCGGATGAGCGAATAAAAGTCGCGTTCATACTCGGTACATCTCGTTGTATCATTGACAAAGATGTAGAATTTTTTTGATGATATTATATTTAATTTTTTTTTTTTTGTTTTAGTTTATTATTTTTTTTCCTATTTAATGGTAAAAGCAGAAAAATTGAAATAAATAATTCAAGTTTTCGCCCATTTTGCACACAGATATTAATCGTTAAGGAATGCAGCCACATCGCGTTTTTATTTAACAAAATTTTCCAATTAATTCTAAATATTTACTAAAAAATGAGGCTATGTTTTGCTTAACCAATTATTGCTTGTTGTTATTAAATACCTATTTTTTTATTATATCGAGGTGTAAACTATAATGATAGCAAGGCATGAGAGAATATTATGAATCATAGCCTCTACTATTCTAGTCAAATTAGAATTGGCATATAGAACATTCTGTTACATTTAACGGAATGCCAATTCTAGTATATCTCCATATCGTTGGATCACGGTGAATAGCGTCGTATAAAGTGACCGACACGGTTTGGTGCATATGAAAAGGCCCATCTGAACACACTCGTAAAGCCTCTCCCAGATGGCTTTGAAGAATCCTATGGATGAATTAAAAAAAATTCTCCACATCTCGTTGTGTTGGCTTTCAGTTTTCATAATGGTTTTGATATAATAGTTACAATAGCTTGAATGTAGATATTTTATATATAGGTATGTATATATGAAACTACTGGACTTATAAAGTTGAAACTTGGCATTTCACAGCTTTTCTCCGCATAGCAGGATAGTTTTATAGGGGACCTAGACGTTTCCTGGTTTCCACCGAAATTTTGGGCACATTGCGTGTTGAATAGTGAAAATTCAACAGTGCTTGTCTGTGTCTAGACCTAAACCTATGTGTACCTGATACAAAACGACAAAATGAATATAATTTATTCCCCCAAACGTGAATTGAACCCATATTCGTCGTGTTTACAGTTGTTTAGATGCTGCACTAGTTTGTTTGAAAAAACACACAGAAAATTCAGCGGCAAATAGGGAACGAAGTGTCTTAACCCTCTGTCTATCGTGCTACTACGATACATTAGATTATATTATTAGATAAGTTGCTAGTTTTAAAAACTTTAAAACTAGCTATTTATCTAAAAAAATCAAAGAGCAAACACAAATCAGAAGTAACACAAAACACAACACACAAAACACTAAAACGTAATTTAATCACGCCCACAATTGATAATAAAGTCGTTTTTATTGAATTATACGTTTCGCGCCCCGCCATTATGCGAAGAATCGTCACAAACGAACCATTGTTAAGTACACTAGAGTCCATTGTCTGTTATCGCCCTACGTCGGTTTTTGCTATTCCTCATTCGCTCGCAATGATTTGTAATGCAGATGTGGATTTTATTGAGACGTACGTATGTATGTTGATAGAATTGAAGAGAATTGTTATTTTTTTTTACTGATTTGGTGACATATTTTATTAATACTTGGTAATTATTTTGTTTGCATTAATGAGGAAAAGCTTTTGTTTTTCCGTTCCCTAAGGAATTTACAGAAATTTTCATTGAATGTTTCTTTAAACTTTATTAGTTCAGTAGTTTCGTCTATGCGTTGTTTATCAGGCACTCAGTCAGTAAAGAAAAAAACTTAACTTAATTAGTAGAAAACTTTAGTTAATTAGCACATAATAGGTTATATTATTTTCTTCAATATTTCCAGAATAATTTTATACTTCACAATTATTTCTCTTAAAATTATACATCATAAATTAAAATAGTTAATATGTCTAAAACACGGTGACATTGAACTAAAAGGAATCCTCTTAGAGACAATAAACGATAAGGCATTAAAATTGAATTGTAATAACTTAGCAAGATCAACTTACAATAGTTATTGACTCGACCTAGCGCCCTTACAAAAACGTTATCGCTATATTTGTTCAGTTTTTATTTTCACTGCTACACCTAGCTTTATATTGCTATAAATCTTGTGTTATTTACTATCCTATTTCTTGAGAAATAAGGTGTATTTTCGTTTAAATTTTCCTTTTGTGATAGAAAATGTAATGTGGTCTTTTATATCCAGAGTTGGAGCGGAAATAAGCTTCTTTGTGACACTATCGCATCGGATCGTCAACCGCTTCCTTTCCAAAGATTATTGTAGACGTAAGAGCAAATAAAAGTTATCAAAGGTTTTTGTGATTCCAATTCTGTTCATATTGAATGAGACAAACGGTGTTTGTTATTATTTATTTGCATTTAATACAAGTAAATATTGAGCCATAAGGCACAGTAGTATAGTCTCTGACTGTTAGCGTGTCGATAATGAGTTCGATTCTCACTGTTTTCATTATTTCCTTGTTCTCGTAACAAGATAAAAGGCGGCGTCGAACTTTGTCGCTAAATTTAAACTTTTTGTTATGATTGTACCATGATAGTCAATTAGCAGTGACAATACTAACTACTCGTATAATAATTAATTAATCTATGGAAGTGTAAACATGGCAGAGCTCTCAACAAAGGTGCTACGGCGTTAACGAAGGTAATTTCAATAAAATATACTGAATGAAATGGTTGAAACTTCATTCTTTATTTAAATATACATAATTTTTGACGCCTTTCTATCTGTTTTAGAGTTCAATTGTTAAAAAAAATGCTATAAAATGAAAAAAAAACTTAATATAGATTATAAATTATTTTTTATCTATTAAAAATACTTATTTGATACAAATTTTTGAGTTACGATATGACAGATATCGCACAGATGAATCCACTTAGAAGACAGGCTTAGAAAAATTAAATTTGCTATATAGTTAAATTAGCAAGTAAGCACTAAGAAAAGATTACTTATATTATAATCTCATTTTATATTGAAAAACAGTTAATTTTGTACATACCTACATATTAATAATTTCCTTCCTTACAACAGAATACAGATATAATACATACATACTTATTAGATTATTTATCCCAAGTTTTGATCTTGCCCCAATCAAGCTATCAAACCCCCAAACACCGACAACAAAAACTTTGTTGGACACAAAGGTGTCATTTTCCACCCGGGGCGGTTCATAATGGCAATTTTTCGTATGAATGCTGTGAATGCGAGATGTCGCTTAAACGGGCCGCGGCGTGCAAATTTAACTCCTTTGTGTAGCGACGGCACGCGTGACCGGCATTCGATATCAACTCTGATTACTACGAATATTTTGCAAACAAATTTTGTGTATATATGACTAGCTTTTACTTGTGACTTCGTCTGTATCGTTGAATGGAAATAACTGTGAGATACATACCGCCAATATAATGGGTTATTCTTAGTATATTCTTCTTTGAAATATTGGCTATGCTAAACGAAAATAAATTTCAATTCGAAGCGGTAGTTCCTGAGATTAATTCGTTCGACCAAATAAACTCTCAAGCCATATAATATTTGTATAAAAGAAAAGGAATTTTGGACTTTTTAGGTGTAATATAAATTGGCAGCTTTTTTTTGATTTATCGTTTGATAGTTGTTGTTTGAAGTTTTCATTCGTAGAAACGTACATTTTAAATATTATTGGTATCTCGGTCTGGATGTATAAACTGCAGCGGTAGGTTCCGAAGTGTAATATGCGACGTCTTCCAAAAATAAAATAAAACAAATTAAATTAAACGTTATTGGTTTGTGTGAGAGGAGAAGTATATATCTATGTGAAATATTTTACATTTTAATGATAACAGATAGAATTTCGATAACATATGTAGGTATAGGGAAAAGGGTAAAGAATGATATTATATGTACATACATTATGTACATATTATATTACGTATTGTGGCCAGTCTTAACATATTGTCAAGCATGTAGTGTAAAGGCGACAGGTTGAGGGTTCGATTATCATTCGGAGAAAAGGTCTCTCTAATATTTTTATTTCCTTCCTCTGGCAACGAGGCAAAGCGCGGCGTTGATTTTCACCACCCAACACACAATGCGTCCAGAATTCGGCAGAAACTATAAATACAGAGTGAAACTAAAAAAAAAAATTTTTTTGATTAGGGATATCATAATATTATAACTAAGTATTAAAATTGATGGTAGTACTGCGGCCTTACATACCTATTTATTTCTTATAGATTAGTATTGCAATATTCATAGTTATTTAAAAATATTAAGCCAATTTCAATATTATATGAATTATATATTTTTGTAGAAAACTAGGATATCTCGATTAATTATTAAAGTATGAAACTTTAGTTCCCGAGAAATTTGTTGCTAGCCGTACGAACTTACACACGCGATTTCTTTCCACGTGCTTGGAAGCCTAAACAGAACATTATACTCAAATATTATCAAATTCTAACAAGACATAAGAATGCCAAACTGATGACCTCTATATTTTCAAAGTTGGTAAAAAAATTGATCTACCATATCACGTACCTCTTTTCAATCACTGTATCTGAAGTGACTTTGTCAAGTCTCTCGTATTTGTTTGTTGGGCCGCGCCCCGAGCGGACTGCGGCGTTAGTATTGGAATGACGCGATGAAAGCCTAAATATTTTTGCTGTTCCCTTTCATAATATAAGTTAGAGATAAAAGTTTTTCTTCAACATTAATTAAGTATAAATTATAATGTAAACTTTTTAGGGTACCTAGGATTACGGCACTCCGATATGTTGAGGGGTGGAACTCGCTCGAGTGGAGATTGAACTCGCAACCGTCACGTTACAGTCACACGCTTGTGCTCTTGCTGGTGCAAGCTCTTGCTGGTGCCATTGTGGTCAATGGCCTCAATGTTTATTAAATCTAAGGTTAGTAATAAAATTGAAGCCGTTATGGCGCATTGGGACATTCTCTAATTGGGCCCGATAATCTCTTGAAGATATATTTTTTAGTTTCTCCAATATTCCGTACGTGGTATGCCAGGAACCAAGTCTTAAGACACTGAGTTCCCATTAAGACACTTCCTTTAAACACGTTCCGCCGAATTCTTCACGATATATTTATTACGAGCACAAAGTTAGAAAGGAGTTTAATATATTTTTTATAAAGGAAAACGTTATTAAATAATGGTATGAACTAAAACAATTTAGAAGAAATCCCGTTATTAAGTGACAGCGGGAAATTACTTACAAATTCTATTTTACAAAGAGCTCTACCACTTTGAGCCTGTAGATTGAAATTAATTGTTTTTTTTTTTACAAATTTAAATTTTACTTATGTAATATATTAAATAAGTACTGCCTACCCTGATGTTCACGGGATACAGCGTGAAGTTATTTTTTTTTCTAATATATTACGGAATAGTGAACTTTTAAAGCTTAAAAAGTTCATTTGTCATTGTTACAACAGAAATAAACTAATATTATCGTGCGTTTTCTAAATGTTTTACTAGTTTCAAATAGGAGGAATTCGGCTCAATTCTAGGTATGTTTTTAAATTGTTATTTATACTCTAATGAAAAGAAAATATTTAGAAACTTATGCCTTTATTTCATTTTTTTTTACAATTCAACGGTACTAATGATTCTAAACTTACCTTTCTAATCTGATGAGTTAAAATGTTAAATTGGATTGGCCGAACATTCAGCACTAAATTCAAATATATAAACGAATGTTTATACATTCGTAGACAAGCATCGCGTACCTACAGTAATTTTTGTTTTATAATTTTATTCTAAAAGAAAAAGGCCACAGGATCGCTTTCATTAACATGTTTCTTAGGACGTTTTTTTAACATGTTTTTAAGACGACTTGTAACTCTAAAACTTTAGAATATGTAATACAATAAAAAAAATTATTAGACCTACCAGTAACTATATCGTCTTGAAGTTTAACTTGTACAGCAGTACTTGGAGTAAAAAAACGTAGCTTAGTTAAACTAATATGTCTGATGATATAGCAAGGAACTCTAATACTGGAACTCTTCAGTGTTTACTACTTAATTACCTAGCGAAGAATAAGCGTGTTTTCAGTTCTATATTAAATTACATGATTTTCTTTTATTCGTTACGATCTTTTGCTATATTAACAGTATTTACAATATGAAAAACAACGGCCATCCCTCAACAGAAGCATCTTCTGTTGAGGGTCAATCATAAAATCCATACTGAACGTCCAATATTCGGGTAAGCGGGCAAATGACAGCGATCGAAGCAAATCACAGTCATTGTGAACGTGCGAGTACATCCGCGACTCGGATTTACATGAAATTGTTGAAATTGTTTCACATTGCTATATCGTATTTATTATGTGTGCGAAATTTAAATTTCTATATAAATGTTTTAATATTAAATTAATATACACAAGCAAAATCTAAATATATCTACGTTTATAAAAAAAAATTGATTATAAAAAAATCTGGCTTTGTTCTTTTCACACATCCCTACTTCATTGGGGTAAGTAAATTCCTTCCATCTCTTCACCTATTCTGGACGTTGTAAAGAAACGACGTGTTTACTCCAGCTAGACCAGAAAAATAAAAATAAACTAAAATAAATGGGAGTCGAATCCCAGACTACTTTCTAACCGCACCGCGATAATAATATAAATAACATAGAATACATACTCGTACATATTGTATTTCATTGTAATTAATTGAATATTATAAACAGATATTAACGTTGTTACGGTGTAAATTTCAATTTGTCCGTCTGTGACCGCGGGCGATTTCAATTAGAGCTGTGCTAGCAGATTAACTCGGTGCTTGCTGTTTTATTTTTTAATCCTAGCAACGTCTGATTTACATTATGAATAATAACTTTTGCGATGAGATTAGGTTCAAAGATTGCCGTTGTTATACCATTTCTATATCAGTATTTGTTGATTCAAATTCTACATAAAATAGAGTTGTAATCTATATTTCTTATATAAGTACCTTTTAACACTTTTACCATCACGCATTATCCTGCTAGGATACAACTGACAGCTATAGCTAGCTGGCCAGAGAAAACGGAATGTCATACGTTACGATCGAACGTGCCCTACCCACTAGAGCAGAGAGAGAGAGCTTCTTCATTATCACCGTGACAACCATTCATTCATTGAGAATTCGGTCAGCTAAGTTGCGATTTTTTTTTTCACGCTACGGACTAGATCATTTTAAAATATTATTCCAAAAAATGATGCAATTGCTCTGTTCGAATTTTAAATAGTTAAAATATCGCTTTTAAACATATGCAATGGGCAGCAAAGAGCGCAGGACCGGATGTAGTGGCGAGCATTAAGGGAGGCCTATGTCCAGCAGTGGACTTTGAAAGGCTGATGGATAGATGGAAACATATGCCTATCTATTATATTTATCTTTTTTATCTTATATATCTATCTTATTTACTTTAAGGTTATCCCGGGAACCCACAGTGTAATAAAAGCGATCGCTCGCCACCTCTACAATTAGTCGCTAAAGGGTGTTTGTTTGAAGGGAGTATTGTATGGTGACCATCGATCCGCTGTTATTGGAACAATTAAAATTTAATACCGAATATATATTTTTTAATAATGTCTTTTTAAGCTATAGACGTTTAGACTCTTTATAATTTAACAAATTATCTTGTGCAATTCTAAGATTAAAAAAATGTGACCTTTCGTATCCTCCAGGGAATACTATTATTTATCATATGTAAAGGTTGTCGTGGGGGGGGTGTACTGTTTTAACACAAAGTTCTCTCTACTTTTCCAGCTATATGATAGATACAGACAAAATTGTGAAGCTATAAACAAAATCGTTTTTGATTTAAATGCGGGAAATGTATCCCTATATTTGTACAGAAGAAAAGAACTATAGTTGTATATTTTTTTTATTATAATCACTCAAAAAAAAAACTCTGAGTATAGGTGGTCTTTTTAGTATTTACACAAAAAAATGCTACAGTTAAGTTTCTTATGGTCACTCTAGCATAGGGTGCTTACTGCCGCGGGCGTCACTAATCGCGCTAAACGAGACTGAGCACTACATAAGCTGCGATTATTGTTTTTTTTTATCGGGAACAATAAAATTTTGATGAGAACTCAAGTGACTTCCATTTTATTGTTAGTTATTGAATCGTTCAATGGATTTATATTTATTTATTTATATTTATGATCCAATTTATAACTTTTAAAGTGATTTATTTATAATATCTATAATCAAATAAATAATATCTATATTTCAAAAGCGTGGCGTTTAGTTCCGTCGCCCAAACGCCTAATAGTAAGGTAAAATAAAAGTAAACTTGAGGCAATGTCTCCTAAATTTGGCGTGCTTAGGGCAATGAGATGTTCTACAACGTGAAGTAAGATGAAATAAATACAAAGAAGCTTTATTATAATTTCATATCAATACTTACTAAATGCTTTTTTAGTATTAACTAACTTTTCTTAAGAAAAAACATCAATGTATCTAATTTCCATACAAAAAAAAAACAATTTGTCCTTAAAGATAATTCTTCTTTTATACAAACATCTGTCATATCGTACAGTGTTTATTCAATAATCGAGTGTGGATTACTTCCCCGTTGTTTCAACGTCGCTGGCTACTGGAGTGCCTCTCGAGATCCTCTCACTTAGTGTGCACATGTCGTTTTCTATTAAGCATTTTAATTTCACATATAAAAATAACAATGTTATCTATACATATACTAAATTTGTAAGTCATAATAGTTGGTTTGTACATGGAAGATATAAAAGAAAATTTATTTTTGGGGACATATGAATGTAATAAAATTTCAAACAACATTTTGAAGTATTTTATTTTAGAAATGGCTTAACTGTTTTAAACGCAGTTTGCACTATTGTATTTTAGTAGGCTTAACATTTAGTGTTTGTTTTATT
The DNA here is from genome assembly GCA_016802625.1 of Heliconius numata. Lineage (NCBI taxonomy): Eukaryota > Metazoa > Arthropoda > Insecta > Lepidoptera > Nymphalidae > Heliconius > Heliconius numata. The sequence continues at coordinate 99,700 of JAEBDU010013237.1, forward strand.
TCATTTAGTTCATTATAAAAAATATGTCAATAAGAAAATTGAATTTTGTTTTTGCTTACAAAACAACAGTTTAATTGGAATTGGCTTAAATTTTTGTAGTTAATAGAACACGAAACTAATTGGACCCGCAAATAACCATTTATGTAGCTCAAGCGGGCGATGCCGCAAGCGGATCACTAGTCATATATAACAGGAAAGAAAAAAAAATAGCTTTACGCTCATGGGTAAGAGAGGAAGTGCCTCAACACTTTTATTTCAAGTAAATAATTCATTTACGTCATAATAACAATAAGCTGTGATTATTAAAAGAGACAAAAAAACAACATGTGATAATAATCTTTTAATCAAAACTTAAAATTTGGTACAAAAAGTATAAAACTTAAAACATGGCGCTTAATTTAACTCCAAATAGAGTCATTTTATACTGAGCCAGTACAAACTCTCGCTAACAATAAAGAATAACAAAAACCAATCTTAGAATCCTATAAACAAACTTATTATTAACTATTATACAAATTTCATAATAAAAAAATGGGTTGAGACAACATAAACATAATAATAACTTGTTTTAATCATAACGAAACTGTATTTAAGTAAATATATAAGATATTATTGTAATTTTATGTAAATATTCTCATTATGTTTAATAATAAGAAGAAGCAAAGAAGAAAAAAAGCTTGTGTTTATAGTAGGATCAAGTCGTACTGGAACCCAATTATTAATTTTCTTTTGGAAGACAAGCCGCAGCGTAGAGTTCCGCCACTCAACACGTAATGTTTAAAGCAAGCAAATAATATAATGTCTTGAAACTGGGTTGTCTCTGCCTTTCCCGCTATAGGCGACGAAACAAAGAGAAAGAGGGGAGAAGAAAATCTTTCACATTTTATGAATACACTGTTGAATTGACTTAATACATTAACAGTATAACCGGATGTATATTTGACATAATACTTCGGAAAGTAATATTAATTTTGGAATAAAGCATTTTTTTTATTTAAACAATTAACTATAATGAAAATAAAACTAAGAAATAATTATAAATGCTTAATATATCTTGTCATACTATGCTCTCTATATATTGTAAAGAACACTTAAAAAAATTGCAAAACAAAATACTGCAACTCAACAATATCAACTTTATACTGAAAATAATATAATTTTTACAAAGTTTTGTTGTTAAGCATTAATATTGATAATAACAAAAATAATTAACAAATGAATATTATATGTAAACAAAAATAATTATTAAACTAAATGGGACGGGGACGTAGAGTGAATTTCTCAAGAAAAAAAAACTGTCAGTGGGCTTTCAGTTGATTGACATTCAAACAAATACTGTAATTAAAAAAAAATATTTAATTTATGAAAGACAGTTAAACCCAAGCAAAATGATGAACGCAAGTTCAAAAAAAATAAGGAATTCACTTACAGTCCCAAAAAACTACAATTCCTCAGCATAATGTTTTGAGCTGCTTACTCCAAACCTCTCATTTGGAGCAATAATGATGTCACCATTAGGGATGATTCACACTATATGGCCAGTCACTATTCGTTCTTGTTCCACTCAAATTCCAGTCCAATCACGAATATAAGAATTTCTCTCCTTACACTCTGGACTGGAATTATACTGGAATGAGAGTTGCAATCCAGTCCAATCTCCAATATAAGGATATTTCAGGATATTTCTCATAGCACAATATGAAATCGGACCGAGAACAAACCGTGATCGACACTATGGGGCGAATCCTCCCATATAGTATCCTTTTCCCCAAAGGTAAAGAGAGTTAAGGTAAGAAGCCGAAACGAAAATTTTTCAAAATTGACAACAATAATTTTCCCCTAACTATTCGGTTTCTAAGTTTTGATAAAACTATGATATGTTATCTATTCGAGTTACCTCAAGAATTTACATTGCACTAGTTGCTGGAATTGCACAGGACTATATTACAAATAGATATCGATTGTATTTACAATTATATTACAATACTTATATTATTCAATAGTGATAGCGTTTTCAGCGGAAAGTGGGGAACGGAAGTGTCTCAATGGGAATGGAGTGTCTTAGCACTAGAATCTCTGGTCCTGTGGCACAAAGATGTGCTGGATACAGCGTGAATGTAAAAAAAATAACGTTTTTAAAATAGTCATTATGGGATAGTAGAGAGAAATATTAGATTTATGGGATGGTATGGTATTTGCTGTTTATTTCATGTGCATGCGAAATAAGGTTATAATAACTAATAGTTTTGGAAGGGAAGACTATCTTTTAATCGTATGAGAATTTTCTAATATTAATTATTATTTACATTATAATTCATTTTCTAATTGTTATTACGAGGGAAATTATTATATTTTATCTATATAAACATATACATATACAAATATAAAGATAGCTTTTATCATAAAAAAAATCATTAATTCATCATATTCAAAACTGATTCTTATTAGCTTAAGCATGCGACCCGAAAACTTTGCAAAATCACTGCTAAATAAAAAAAAATAAAAAATGACACTATGGCACTATATAAAAAACAACGTTATAACAAATATCACTCAGTCTCATATACTATCCGGGGTGCTATCCCGTTCAGTTGACGTGGAAGGCTGCTCCCAGTGCGGATAGGGCCGCGCCGGGAGCGGTACCGGCCTTCATATGACATGCTGAGGAGGTTCCTCATCACTCTTCATGAGGACGTAGGCCACGGGACGCTTGACATCTGGCGGTGGTGATGGTGACCGTCGTGGTGGACAACCACATGGTGATAAGGCGCTGTTGTATAACGCTGAACTGTAGAGCGCTCCGCCGTAAAGGGCCTGTAGATGAAATGTAAGTTAAAAATTTGTAAATTTATTCAAATCAAATTTTTTTTAATGTATTGAAGTAAAGATATTATGTAGGACAGTTTTAAAAATTTTCATTACTCCAATTTTAAGATTACAATAGTCTAATATAAATTATTTTTTAACATAAAACAAACTGACTTCAAGCTACAGTAATCATATGCAAATACTTAAGATTCATAAATATTATTTTTATGTATAAAATTGTCGTATTTATAGAAAAAATACAGTTAAATATTTAAATAAAAATAAGTTGTTTACACCATTCTTTTAAACAATTGTTTTTATTAATTAATAATAAATACAACAGACATCTTACGCACCTGTAAATGAGCAAGTTCAGCGGCCAATTTTCCATCGTCAGACGGTATCTTGAAAGGGTAAAATGGATACGGTATCGGCGGGAACAGAGCTCTTCCTAAATCGGGTTTATCAGCTAACATGTGGTGTGGGATCGGCAGTTGTGGTACTGGTTGCGGTAATGGCGCTACCAGCCTGGGAACCGGCGCCATTAGACCGGATATGTTGAAACTGAACTTAGGTTCCTTCTTGATTAGAGCTTTTGGTTTCCGCCGCGGCCTGTATTTGTAGTCTGGATGTTCTTTCATGTGCAGAGCTCTGGATGAAAGAGTTAAAGGTAAGGTATAAAATATTATGATTTTGATTGACTTCACACTATAGTGGCGAGCTTAAATTTCAATTTTTATTATTACAGAATTTGGTAGAAAATGAGGAACAGAGTGTCTTAACACTAGGTTCCCTCTGGCTACCCGGCTGTGTGCGAGATACAGAGAGACGCTATAAAAAAATCAGTGCTTAAATATTATTAACATACTATGTTTAAAATAATTATTTTTATCTGTTTTATTCATGTAAATTGTTCTGCTACTCTTTTTATGATTTATGAATTGAAAAGTGGAAACGTTGTAGTATGATAGTTATAAATATACAGGAAAATATCTGAAGATAATTTAGCTTCACGCTATATTGGTAGTTAGTGGCGCCAAACGTAAATAATTAAGAAAACTAACGAAAACGAAGATGAATCAAAAACGCGTAACTACATCTCAATTTGTATACCATACAATACTTTCATTCGTATTGTAATAGCATTTATGAATAAGTTTAGCACCAGAGTACCACAATGAAACTTGACTGGGCAAAATAACATTATTATTTATGCAATAAAGCGTACAATTGTCGCGAGCGCCGCCGCCCTTAAAACAACAATGTCAATCCAACAATGCGCGGATTATTGCATTGTACCCGTCACAATCGATTGTTATTCCCACACTGTATATATCACCGAAATCGCACAACCTGTTTTAAACCTTAACCTATGCTATTATAGCTCAATATTGTATGTATTTTGAGTGATTTAAGTCATTTCGCGTCCAGCAACAGTCGACAGAGCGTCCGATTATGCCAGCTTTGTGATAGAATCGCGATTGTCAGCGAGTCGATTGTAATTATTCGAATGGACCAAGGGATGATAGTTCGTATGAGGTTTTTGAACGTTGTTTGCTGATCGAGCTCCCATACTGGTTTGGATTTGTATTATGAATGCATATATTTAATATATATAATATGGGAAATAAGTATTTATTAATTGTTATTTGTTAATACAGAGAAGAATGGTAAAGTCGAAAAAGAAATAGTAATTCCAAGTAGAAGACATGTTTAACTAAAACTGTTGGTCGATGTCGAGTTTATTAAAGTTATATTTTTCATGGAAGGGTAGTAAAGAGAACCAAATTAAGATACTCTATTTTTTAACTTCCGTCCAAGTTCGAAAGATTGCGAATTGAGTGACGCTATTTTTCCGTTTTAGTGGACAATGTGTAGCGTTAAGCTCCGCCTTAACTAATGTAATGTAAGTGGAGCGGAGAGTATAGAAGGAAGCTTATAGCGAAATAAATAAATAAGTTTATTGGAAGTTCATTAACAACATTTAATACAGAAAAATAATTTATATCAATAAATAAGATGCAAGTCGCAGAGAAGCTATTCTAGCTAGTTTTATACAATGTAAAAATACAAAACGAAACTTTTTTTAAGTGTTATAATATTTTTCATTCACAAATGCAAGAAGCGTATATCAATATCACTGTATAAACGTTTTATAGTTTAACAAAAAAAATCGGGTTCGTCGACCGCCACTATCAATTCTTTCATTACTGTTTGCTGACAAATAAAGACGATAACGAAAACAGAATATTGAGAAAAAAACATATCTTCCTTTTATTATCTATTTTTTGGGCTTTTCGTGGCTTAGGATATGAGTTTTAAAGTTCTCTCCATAGATCCATCCATAGATTACTTAATAATACTGGAAATGGAACCTCACGTCTCTAGAGGAAGTAAATTAGTTTAGTAGATATTGATCTATTGCAATCATACTGACAGACTATTATTAGTGATATACCTACTCGTATAGTAGCAGTACCAAAAGTCATATTTCGACATATTGATTTAGCAATACATAGTCTAGACTGTAAGTTAAAATAAAAAAAAAAGAGATTGTGGATGTCTTATTAAATTGAACTTTCAAACCTAAAAAGAGTAAAAAAGGTTGTTATAATTGTGTTTAAATTAAGTTGTGTTTAATATGCATCGAAGAACACCGAGTCTGTCTTAGCGGAGTGTGACATCGGCTGTCTCGTATACGCGACGATTATTGGTTCAATTCTTACTCGGGATGATGATTATAATTAAATTCTATTTATTTCTTATTTTATATTTTTATTTTCCTCGCACTGTCAATGAGGCAAACCTCTGCGTTGAGTTCCTCCACTTAATACACATTGTCTCGAGATATCGGTCGAGAGTAGAGAACGTAAAAGTCTTAATTGGGAAATAGCTCCTTAACACTAGCTTCGCTCTGCCTTCCTTCGTTCCGCAAGAAACACGTGAAAGAGAAGAATAGAGTGACTCATCACTAAATTGTCTTTACATACAACGCAAAAGTCCAGAGATGCGTGAAGATAATTTTATCAATATTTTTTTTATGAACGACGACTTAATCGAGTTAAGTAAACGACGCGATACGATTCTCGATATGAAAGGTCTGTTTGTTGATATTGTTGGTACATATTGGTTTTATTGGAGGTTTTTTAGAGGTGAATTGTGTTTGGTTTGTATTTGAAGCCAATGTACCTACTTTGCGTATCCGATAGATACCTTTAGAAATTATTTTTTTGCTCTGTTATAGAATAAAATGATATCGTTATATACTTAGTTGAATTAATTTTAAATATAATGCGCTTTGTAAAATATTATATTCTATTTAAAATATTGATTGATTTTATTTATTTGCGAGTGCAGTACGAGTCGAACTCACCCATCGGTTCCGATCCCCACCTCATAGGATTCCGTGTCGATTCCGTAAGGGGAAGTATGTACAACTAATAAAAGTTGATAAACTTAAGTTTGCGGGTGTATGCATTCATTTTATATGAGATGATAATGAAACACAATTATAAGCTTGCAATAGTTTTTATCAAATTTCGTAGTTGTAAGTCTACGGGAAATACTCTATAGCTTTTGATTACGCGGCACATAAAGTTGACATATTTAAGTTTGTGAGCTTATGTACTTATTTTGTATGAAATGAACTAGGTGAGCATGCTCCACCATCGTTCGCATCGTCACTTACCACCAGGTGAGATAGCGGACAAATGCTTGCCTATCAACTGCCAAACCAAAATAAATCTGTATTTTTGTTTCTTTATTTGTATTGTCAGTTCGCGCTTCGTGCCAAATATCATAACTATAGCTTCACCGGAAGTACCCTATAGGTTTTGAATTTCATACAAAATATTGAAAAACAATGCACAAATGCCTTTTGATTGCCTTAAAGTCAAAAACTACTGGAAATTGAAAAGTTCTTATTGTATTAAATTTCCCACTTATCGAGGAAAATAGGTTCTCTTATATCATATGACCATTTACGTATATTATAAAATCTTTTAATTATATCCATGTAACCACGTGGCTGAATTCGCAGTTAAAACCTAAAAGCTACAATAAAATATAGATATAGGTATATAATAGATATCTATAACAAAATTAAATAACCACATTACAAAACATTATTTACATTAACATTTATCCGGACAAATTTCGTAGATAAAACGAAGACGGTGTTTGCGACCACATACCTATCGATCAAATATACGATAAAAAATGAGTGAGTGAATAAACACACCGCGCCTTACGTTATACTCGTATTGTGCGAGTGTTGACCGATAGTGGAGTATCAACACGTCGAAATTAAGTTCTGGACGCCCCTGGCTGCTTACTGCCATTGTCCAGGGTGGAAGATAATAAGATCGACAATTCTGGGGAATGAGCTGGGTTTTAAGTGGTTTGTATTGTGACTTTTGTATATAATAATTGTTATATGTCGCTTTAAGCTTTTTTTTAAAGTGTTATGCTGTATCCCGCACATAGCAGGCATGGAGAGGGTTAGTGTTAAGACACTCTGTTCCTCACTTTCCGCCGAGTTTTGGAGGCATTGAAAGTTAACTGACGAAACTGAACTAATTTTTAAGTTGAAATTAAATTCTGGACGCACCTAACTACTTACTATAAGCCTTTGGTCGGAGTAAAAGATAATAAGATCGACAAATGTGAAAAATGAGTTGGGTTTTAAATGGTTTATGGGTTTTTTAGGCAGAAATGTTTCAGTGTTAAAACACTTCATTTTCCACTTTCTATTTGAATTGATTTCGAGTGCAAATAATTCTCATTCTCATTTTGGTAACAAGACAAAACATGGCGTTGAGTATTGCCACTCGATACGCAATGTCTCCAAACAGAACATGTTCTCTCTACCTACCACGCTATATGCGCGATACAGTGTGAACCCAAGAAATAATTGAATTAAAAATATATATTTAATTTATGATTGTAACTTTTCAAATAATTTTAGCACAATAATTTCGAATATACCTAAATATATATTTTAAAACTAAAGCTAAATAGGTGCATATACTTCAAAAGATAATAACGCACTAAACCCAATAGGTTCTATTAAGAGAAGCAAACACTATCGCCAAATTAACTTGTGACCGCCTGAAGCTATTATTCGATTGTGGCGCTATCTAAAGAAAACAAACTATTGTGAAGGGTGTCTAAAGAAAAACTAACTGGTTTGTATTTACTTCAAAAGTTTTTTTTATTAGCTTCACGCTGTATCACGCATATGTCTATTTTCTGCTATAAACATTGCGTGTTGTGTGACAGTACTAAACACTGCGCTTGCCATACACGCTTTTCACATATCTCCATAGTTTATTAAAATTAATTTTTAACAAAAAAAAACCAACTTCTAACAACGAACTAAAAAGTGAAAAATAATTATACAAAGATTTTATAATTTTGAAGTCGGTGCCAAGTAAAACAA
>JAEBDU010013237.1:108047-188343 GCA_016802625.1 Heliconius numata
AAATAAATTAATTTTTAACAAAAAAAAACCGACTTCAAAATTATAAAATCTTTGTATAATTATTTTTCACTTTTTAGTTCGTTGTTAGAAGTCGGTTTTTTTTTGTTAAAAATTAATTTATTTCACGATTTTAAGTGATGGGTATCTTAAAATGATGGTTCTTAAACGAGTGGTGATGGTGGTGGTAGTGGTTGTCAACGAGTGGTTGTGGTTGTCCTATGTACTTCATTTAACTTCATTTAATTAGGTATTATTTTTGTGCAAAGTTACATTTTGGTATATTGACAAGAACATACATAAAAAGTATTCGGGCGAATTGAGAATCTCCCTTTTTTGAAGTTGGTTGAAAATGAGAACAACTTCTTTTTTGAGGTTGGTTGAAAAGAAATGCAACGATCAGGAATTTCACTTCTAACATCAATTTAAAACGTTTTTACTTGTAACTATTACAATATAATCAATTTTTTACCGAAAAAAAAACAAACTTTCCCAATTTTCACCGGATTCCATAATCGGAACCTAACCAAACTTTCACCAAATTAAAAAAAGAAAATAAAAAAAGAATTATCAAAATCGGTTGGCGCGACATTGAGTTATTCGTCTATTTGTCGCGCACATACCTAATGCAAATTTAAGACTCATGTGATTTTCTCATAGATACCATTGTCAGACATGGGCCAAAAAAAAATGGGACCATTCGGGAAGCTTCACCTTTCAAACAAAAAAAAACATTTTCAAAATCGGTTCACCCAGTCAAAAGTTATGAGGTAACAAACATAAAAAAAAATAAAAAAAAAAGAAAAAAAAAGAATACAGTCGAATTGATAACCTCCTTTTCTTACAGAAGTCGGTTAAAAATAAACGAAAGACTAGTTATCCGTCACTTAGCTTTTCGTATAAATCCTCACTCTGCATCGAATTGATTTATTTTTGAACGTTCATTAAGGATAAGAAAAGAGAGAGAGAGAGAGAGAGATATCTTCTTCTATTTATTGTAAAATATTTAGTCCATTTTTTACTAACTACATTTTATTGGTGCTTTTTTGTCTATTTTTTTTTCAAATACACTTACAATCATCGTATCCAGCTCGACATTTATAACGCAACAATGATATTAATATGACATGATTTTATTAAAAAATTAAAATAAAAAAACAAATATATCAGCTTCACGCTGTATCCCGCACACAACAGGCTAGGCAGAAGAAGCATATTGTTAAGACACTCCGTTCCCCATTTTCCGTTGAATTTTAGAGGCATAGCGTGTTACTTGGCGGATATCAACGCCGCGCTTTGCCTCGATACCAGAGCGAAGAAATGAAAACATTTCATTTCCTCGAGTGGGGATCGAATCCACAACCAGCCGCGTTTACAATCACACAGTTGTGCCATTACACCACAACTGGTCTCCTGGCCTGGAATAATGTTATTTTTTTAAAAACCCTAAATCTAAAACAAATACCTAACTATCCAAAAAAAAATAGGTCAAAAACCAAATTCAAATATTAAAACTACCCACATTCCAAGCACCAACGCAAACGTAAACGCAAGCGCGCGTATATCCGGATATCTTTTACAAAGAGCTAGACTGGAGGCATAAGCTTGTTTTTATAGCCCTGGCGCGCCCTGATAACGCTTCGCCCCAACAATGCTAGATATTATTACAATGCGACCAGATAATTGTCTTCGGGATCTTTTTGGATTGATTTGTTATGAGGGTACGCAATTAGGACGTTTAAATGTTGGTACTCTTACGAGTGTATAGATTTATTCATTTTGTCTCGTCTCTCATATTGAAAGGGGTTCGACCGAATCTTGATCTTGAGGCGGCGATGTGGGTTTGTGGGATTGTGGGTTCGATTCTCACTTGTGGGAATAAGTTATTATTTGTGAATATTTTCATTTCTTAGCTTTGATAACAAGGCAAAGCAAAAAGAAACGAATCATGACATTAGCTTCATTGTTAATATGCAGAGTTGCGCAAGATGTGGTAATACATAATGAAAGTACTATTTCATTTTTTTGATATTTTCTACAAAAGAGCTATGAATTTTTCCTCTTTAGATTTTTTTTTATAAGTAGGTATTATAAGTTCTCACTTCGTCCTAAAATTCATAACTGTAGGTCCACGGTAAGTACTCTATAGGTTTTGAACATTATCACCAAATTCAAATACGATATCGCATTATAAAGTTCTCATTTTAAACTTTCTTTGTTATTCAAAACAAGGAATAGTAAAAATTGCTACATAATAAAACAATATATTAGAATACCAATAATTAATTTAGAGACAACCTGGGAACCTAGTTTATGACACTCCGTTCACATTTAGAAACTTTCGTTCCCTAATTTCGCTCCACTTAACGCCGCGCTTTGCCTTGCTACCAACGAAAAAATGAAAATATTTAATAATTCCTTTCCCGAGAGAGAATCGAGCCCACAACCGTCTTGTTTACAGTTGCCCTTGCGCCACGGCGGCTTAAACTTGTTTAAAGTTATAATGTTTGTTAATGGATTGAATTGTAGACATTTTTATACTGGTATCTATCCATTGACTATGAAATAAAGTACCTATACTTAAATAGTAGCGTTATAAAAATTTTTAATAAAATGACATTCATAAAAAAAATATATCAAAATGGTACTCTGTTAATTAAATCTTTAATAAATAGTAGGCAGAGTGAGCTTAGTGACAAGATATTCCGAATTCTGCTTTTGCCCGAATTCAAGAAACCGCGAATAGAATGGAGGAACCCAGCACCAGGCTTGGAAAAACATAATAATTCATTCTCCCTAATGGGAACGGAAACAACAATCATCATCTTAACAAGGAGACTAATCACTAATTTTACTATTTAACCAGCAAAAAAAACTATTTTAATTATACAACCAAATCAAACATAAAACTAAGATAAGGGAACATCCGTCCGCGTATTTGCCTTGTTCCGTTCATCTCATAACCCAGACACTAGCTAACTAATCCAACCACTTTTTCTTTCACTGATAACTGATAAGTAACAGGTGCTTTATTTTCATTTGTCTGTTGGTTTTGATAAGAAATTAAAATGCTTATAAAGGATTTGATTAAATATAAAACCCGAATGTTGTGTTTATTTTTCTTTTTTTCTTGTAGAATTGTGTTTAATCTGTTTGTGAAGCTTTTTATTGTCGTTTGTTTTATAATTTATTTAGGGGGGTGTGGTATGGTGTGGTCCCATGCATAGCAGACTACGCAAATGGTACCTAGGAACTCAGTGTTAAGCAGTGGCGTAGCTATTGGGGTGCGAGCGGGGCGGTCGCACCGGGCATCAACAGGAAAAGGGCATCAAAGTCGACGATTAGTGTGTTTTTTCTTTGTTTTTTAGACCTTATACCATTTTAAAGGGCATCAAGTCTTCTAAGCCGCACCGGGTATCAAAAGGAAAGGGGCATCAAAGTCGACGATCACTTTCTTTTTTTTTAGAACTCATCAAGAGAAAAGAGGGATCAAAGTTGACGATAAGTTTTTTTTTAGAAGTCATCGTCGATGATTACCTTTTTTTTTTTTTAGAACTCATCAACAGGAAAGGGGCATCAAGTCCCCCAAGCCGCACCGGGCAGCAAATACCCTAGCTATGCCACTGGTGTTAAGACACTCCGTTCCTATTACGCTAGAGCCATTGCGTGAGGCAAATTGAAATATTAAATAGAGGAAATAAAAATATTAAATATTTTGTTTTCTCGAGTGGGAATCGAACCCACAACCTGTTGCGTTGACAATGGTACGCTTGTGCCTCTTCACGACTGGTTTCATTTTGTTATTTTTATGACAATTGAATTGTTTTTTTTACTTAAAATGTATATATTAATACATAAATAAACTATATAAAGCGTCACGCTGTATTCCGTACATTGCAAGGTAGGTATAGACAATATAGTGTTAAGAAACTCCGTTCTCTATTTTAAAAATACACATTATTAATTATAAATTGCATTGCATAAGCTACATTATTATATTCAGGAATACTCCAGCGATCAAAATCGGTTAACTGGTTTAACAGATACAAGACTACAAAAGAACAAACATACGCCCTAAAACCTAATCATCTTTTACCTAGTTTCGGCCGCATTCGGTTAAAACGTGCTTATTGTTAAATTCATTACTATGTTCATAAGGGTATTGGCTCATGAGATACGTAGAGAAAAATGTTAGTTAAAGTTTAGACTTAGTGTAAAGTAAAATAAGGACAATTTATCTAGTTCTATAGTCGTATAATATATTTAAAATACATAGTAATAGGTATACCTATATAAAAATATTTATCACACTTTAGAGAGAACCTTATAATACTCGTATATAGGTTTACAGTAGTATTTTAAAGCTAAGGCATTATATTTTTTTTTACCATTTTTTTACCTTGGAATTGGCTAACTGTTTAAAATATATACTATATTAAAATGAAATGACTATTTAAATATCATACAGGTACCTTAAATAGAAATTGAAAACAAATCACGTTAGGGGTCGTGATCCCTTTTATTACAAGACTCCAGGGGTTAGGGTTATGAGATTATTTTAGATGAAAATCAATTAAAATAAAGTAAGAGAGCTTTATTCAAATATTCACATATCGTTAGTGAGAGAGCATTAACAAATGTATCAGCTTCACGCTGTATCCTGCACACAGCAGGGTAGGCAGAGGGAACCTAGTGTTAATACACTCCGTTTCCCAATTTCTGCCGAATTCTGGAGGCATTGCGTGTTGACTACAACAACATAAACAAGTGTATATAAAGTCAATAAGGCCATTTTAAATATAAAAAACAATATATAAAAATCTTCCGTTTCTTAGTCAGTGAGACAAACAACGCAGAGACAAAAGTACTAGATCAAGAAAGTTAAAATTTGGTATGTGAGTAAGGTAGGCTAAGAGGGAGTGTAGGGCCGCCGAAAGTCCGAAATTCCTACGGGAACGGTACAAAAAGGAGATTTTCCATTTTACATTTAAAAAAAAATCCATGCAATCAGAGTTACAAACCGTGACTAGTGTATACCACCTAGAAAAGTACCTAACTAGAAAAATTATACTTTTTTACAAACATACGACTCGAAAACATACTCGTATAAATTTGAACTTAACGGTATTTGAACCTGTGCCTCTTGGAAACCGTCCAAGTAAAATATATTTCTGTCCTTAGTGTGAAATAACACTAAACACATTAAAAATATAGAAAAAATATCTTGGTGGGTACCCCTCTCAACTTGCAATATTCTAATTAAATTTTAAAGAAAGTGCTAACACTAGGTGTCTTCTTGTAGTTCTAGAAAATAAAATTTGTATAAATTTAAACCAGTTAGACCTGTAGGTGTAACTTATTTAATATGTATCATCAACTAACCTTAATCGCTTCGCTTCATCAATAAACGGTCGCTTCTCCATCTCTGTAAGTAATTTCCACTCAGCGCCAAGACGCTTAGATATTTCTGAATTATGCATTTTCGGGTTATCTTGTGCCATTTTCCGCCGTTGACCTCTAGACCATACCATGAAAGCGTTCATGGGCCTCTTTATATGGTCAGACGGTTGTTTACCGAGTGACATATTTACTTATATAGTCAATTAAAATTCAAAATTAATAAATTTAATTTAATTTATTTTTGTTGTCTATCACTCAAATTTAACATTGTCTCTATTTAATTATTCTGTAATATTCAGTTTATAAATAAAGATTCAAATTGACACTTTATAAATGATATATAATTAACATAAAAATGTATAATAAACAAAATAAAATTAATAAATTTATGACAAAAATCCAAAAGTCGTGTTCGCGCGCGCAAGTGAAAAGCTCGCGAAAGCTCGTTGCGGCGGTTTTCTTGACAGTGTCACGTTAACGCTTAGACCGTGCTCTCCCCCTCCCTACACCGCCACCCCTCTCCCTTTAGCTACAACCAATCAGATGCGAGCATGGGCGGCCGCTGGCCCCTGATTGGTCGAGAAAGCGTCTCGTTTAGTAAACGTCTCGCTTAATACAACAGGTGTTGCGTGGTCTTGTTAGCATGTTTATTAGAGAGATTAAATTTCTTTTTTAAACCGCGTCTTTTGATTGTATGAAGCTTAATTGGGGTTCGATTTTGTGGGTGTTTATTTGGTAGGTATTTTATTTGGTTGTATATTTACATGTAAGGTATGTATGGTTGTATTATTTTCAATTATGCGTAGGTAAACATGATGGTAATTATCTTTTTTAGTTGAACATTCTATTTCGTATAAATCAGGTTAGGAAAAAGAAACCAAATTACTAACTTAATTTTCGAGACATTACCAGTTGAATGGCGGAAGTCAACACCGCGATTTGTCTTGTATTTATTGTTACGTACGTGTATTTGTTGTTAGATATTAAATGTTTCAATTCAATTCAATGCATACAATTAATTGGGAAGAACAGTATACAGTCTATTTATATCTTTTAATTCTATTTATTTTTTGAAAAATAAAAATAATTAGGTATATTTTTGTAAGATTTTATAGATAAATAAATGTAGGTAATTTTGATAGTATACTCTCTTAAGCACAATTTATTATATAAAAATTTTGTATTAGCAAAGCACACCAGAGATATACCGACGATATAAGTATGTAAGTTTTTTATAGACATAACATACTATTAGTTGGATTCGAATACATAATCGAAGCATTCATCACGTTTTTTCTTATAGTGGAGTGGAGACACCAACTTCTATTTCTATTTAATTTTAGAACCATTGTATTTTGAGTGGCGGGACCCAACGCCACCTACAACAGCGGAAAATGGTAAACAATTAAATAAAATCATTGCTTCAAATAAGCGTCGAACCCACAAACGTCGCATTTACAGCCAGGCGATGTTCCACTGAGCAACAATGACCACATAATATTTTATTTTGTATAAATATACTTGTCCCCATACATTCATAAGGTATTGTGAACAAAATAAGGCAATCAGTGTAGAATGGCTGCGGTTCCAAATATGAATATGAATTAGCCACCTCTGAAGCCTTCAAACAATCATCCCTTAGTTACTAATGGACAGTCCATTCAAGGGTGAAAGGGATTGGTTATATACCTCTAGTTTTAGTTTGTTAGTTGGAAATAATAAGGTAGAAATTTAATTTGAGGTCGTTGTGGTGCGAGACAGTCTGACTGTTAATATGATAGTTAGAGGTTCGATTCTGACTTGGTGCAATTATTTACTTGTATCTCCTTGGTCTGGCAAGAATACATAAAGATAATTTGGTTTATTAAATAGATTTTCGTGTCACCTTCAGAACGTCTCGTCTATAAACTAAAAGCATACATAAATAAATATAAACTCATATTCAATATGTCTTTATAATAGACAATATATTAAGCGACTATATCAAAATGCCTTATTTTCAAGTAAAAAATTATGTAAAATATACTTTGATGCATTGAAATAAGGTAAGTTTTTGATTGAATATAGTTTGTTATTTGGAAGGTTGATGGTTATAGCGCTTGCGGCAAGGCAACAGAGCGGCAAAATGGCACATAACACGATATTGTGGCAGAACACGCTGGAATGGACATAGTGGATTGTTTTACGTGTACTATAGTTATAATGGCCAGATTTGTACCAAGTCTAAGAGAGACCATGGCCGTTGTAAGAGGAAGAATTAACTATAAAAGTATACTTTATAAAAGAAAATAAAAACACTATTTTCTCGGAGATATAAATTATACGAGCCCGAACTCGAGTGGGAACCCCTGAAAAGTTCCATAGTGGTCCTGGTTCTATCATCAGATCAGCTTCATGTTACGACAATATTATGTGGTCATCTAAATTAAGTGAAGCTAATTAATTCCTCACTGTGAAAAAACAGGATAAAGCATGGCGTTGAGTTACCCCTGCCCTTTGCCTCCGTTTGTTTTATTATTTAGTTATTGTCAAAATAAAGAAAAAAGTATTTTTTAAAATTGTATTACTTTAACAAGTTTTTATGTAAAGCAAGAAAAGAGCAAGTATTCTTGTCCAAAACTTGTAATTTGAAGCCCTTATGGCACAGCGGCACAACGTCTGACTGTGACCACAATGGTTGGGAGTTAAATTCTCCTCATGGGAATTAAATATTTCACACTGTATTCCTCACCTCGCCATCGAACCTCCAAGCCCCGCCTTTAAAGTCGCTTGTGCCCTTGCAACATGAGTAGCATCGCCTAAACTGTATGTTTCATTACCAATATTTTAATAAGAAATGAAAATTATTCATGCTGGCGAAAAAAATATTTTTACATTAATTTAAAAATATTTCTATCCACTCTGAAGACATATGTTAAAATATAATATATCGATACAACAGGTTCGAGCTGCCATATGAAAATGCTTTACAATTTAAGCTATTTTTAAGCGAAACGACGATACTGGCACGCAATTGGTGTTTTCAGGGTGTCACGGTTGACGTGCTAACATTGTTATACAAACTACGTTACTCACGTATTTCGACGTACACCTACTACAGTATTTATTATTTTTTATTGAAACTATAAAGTTTTATCCTATATATGTAGATTTATATCCAAACCTATATTATAAATTCGAAAGTAACTCTGTTTGTCTGTCTGTCTTTTACACAATCAGGGCCAAACCGCTGATTTAATTGTGATAAAATACTCATATAGAAATACATGAGAGTACCGGGATGAACTTAGTATACTTTTTTTCTCTAATTTGTAATATTATCGATATATACCAATATATTAAAATACTTATTAATTTGACATGCAATTTATTCCGCCATGTTAATAACAACCGTCGCTAAGCGACCGTTGCTAAGCAACGATTTGCAAAGTTTGTTGTTAGAAAACGTCACCCAAAATGAGCTTGCTTAACGGATCTCTTTATTGAAAACTGAAAATAATTTCATAAATATATTTAATAAATATTCGTATAGTTCAAGCGGGCGTAGCCGCGTTCGGGTCCACTAGTAGTGGATAAATTATATTATTTTTAATTTATAATATTTATTTAACATGTAATGTTGTTTACGACCGACCGACGAATTGTTGAAATACGACCTGATGTTACAATATACAAGCTAGACTAAACATATATCAGCTATAGTTATCAATATAAAATATGCCCACTGATATTTTATCTTCGAATCGCAGGAAGAATATCTGTGCCATTATGGCGTCCGTAAGAATTACTTATATTTATTATCTTTACCACTGAATCTTTTTTACGTTACGTCGTTTTAAGACACTCCGTTACGCACTTCCACTGCCCGAATTTTGGGGGCATTTCGTGTTAGGTGGAACTCAACGCTGCGCTTTACCTCGTTACCCAGAGCAAGGAAATAAAAACATTAAATTTTGTATCTCTTGGAGTGGGAATCGAACTCACAATCTATCGCATTTACAGCTAGCTCTCTTGCGCCACTATAGATTCATAATATTTAAGCATGAAAGTTATAAGCATATTAATTTTAATTATTTATTAATCATAGTTTACGTACTGCATCTTGTGTGACATCTATGAATAACTGTAATCAGTTTCACGATGTATCTCGCACACAGCAGGGTGGTTAGAGAGAACCTAGTGTTAAGACACTCCGTTACCTACTTTCTGCTGTATACTGGCCTCAAATAATTTGTAACTTCATCACAAACAAACAAATCAAACTACTAAACAAAATTAAAGGTGCTACGCCGTAGCTCTCGTACGTAGCTATCATTAGCTTTCACTTTAGCTCAACTATATCTTTAACTTTAGCTTTAATTACATAAATCAGCCGTCTAGGATTTTTACATATTTTTTAAGAAATCACGATGAAATCAATTCATAACAATTTTAGATTTTAGTAGCTTCTCTCCATTCTCCTCCTTTCATAATATAGAGATCTACCTGTTTAGTTTAGGCTTATTCTCATCTTAATTTTTTCCAGGACGTCGTTGCGCAATAGCACACGTTAACGCAATCGACTATTGGGCGTGGAGAACGGAGTGTCTTAACACTAGATTCCCTCTGTCTTTCCTGCTATATGCAGAGTGCAGAGTATTACACATTCACAGAAAAACTAGCGACTATCAAAATCTTTTCCATCCCGTACAGAATAGCGAGTATATGGGAAATTTGCTTTCTTTGTATATTATAAGTGAATAAGAAAGCAGAAAAGCTCGCACAAAGCGGGCGTCTTGTATTGAACGGAGGATATAAAAATATCGCATCAATAGAGGCATAAAGGAGTTGAGAATTCTGGTACACATGATGATGGAATGTGAAGATTGATCTTAAGATAACAACTAATGTGGTACATAATTAAATTATTTTATATCAAAATATTTGTAAATTATATATGTGTGTGGACTGTAAGCGCCTTGTGGATTCGATTCCCCCTCGGAGGAATGAAATATTTAATATTTTCATTTCTTGAAATTGGACTAAATATTCACAATTGATAATTATAGCAATTGATTAACATTAAGCTATACAACACTGGGTTTATAATATAGTTAACCCAATTCCTTAGCAACAAATAAATGTTTACAAAAAATACTCTGAAATAAGATATTAAAAATTTAAATAAAATTTTCTATGTAAAAAAATCATATTTTACTTACGTTTGATAATAGCAAAAAACAGCTCCAAATCCTTTTTTAGGTATTTTAAATTCTCAGTTTATAAACCATTAAATAAGGTACTGCAGGGATTGAACCTATCATTGTCAAGATTAAAAAAAATCACAATCATTAATATTAAAATATTAAACAATTTCTTATATAAAAATATAGATTTTATCCAAAGAAATCTTCGGACAAGTTTACAAATGAAATATCACGTAGGATGTGACACGAGCATTATTATCGAGGCGAGGGCGACATTTCATTCTATTCTATTTTGCATTTGTATTTATTTGTTTGTTACTATTATATTATACCGAATACTTCACTTGCATATATCTCGTATATAACAGTGTAGGCAAAGAGAACCCAGTGTTAAGGCACTCCGTTAATTAGATACATTGCGTGATGATTGGCGGAGCTTAACGCTTAAATTTTTCTTACCCGAGCGGAGACATGAAAATAATTTAAATATAATAATTTCCATAAGTAATGATCCCACAACCTTAGCGTTTGCAGTCAGGTTCTGTCCTGGTGCACCAAGGTGATGCAATTTTTTTATTAAGTGCAAATTGATTGATATACTATTAATAAATAAAATAGAATTTTAAAAAACTTTAACATATTATATTTTAATATTGATGACTGACCTCAGTTACGGGTTCGATTCCCACACGAGAATGAAACTTTTTTATTTCTTAGTAATAGTGTGTTAGAAAAATATTGAACGATATAAAAAAATTGCATGAAAAAAAAAATGTTTTAACCCTAATTTTTAAATTAAAATGTAATTCATGTTTCATCTTGATAATTTATAAGCCGAGTTATATGGAATAATCGTATTTACACTCGCGCGGGAGGATTGGTCACTGTTTAATAGGGGTGAATATTTTTTTTTATTTATACAACTAAGAAGCCGATGCCATAGTTGCGCAAGGACACAAGCTTGCGACTGAAAACGCGACGGCTGTGATTCGATTCCCATTCGGGGGAATGAAATATTTTTTTCACTCTGGTAAGGTAAGGTGTTATTAATCCTCAAAATTTCAGCTTTGCTAAAATGAGGTTGGTCTGTGGGCCCTGGGATCTCAATATATTAAATTTTTGTACGATTTGTAAGATTTTCTACCACACTTTAGCTACTGTGTATTTAAAAGAATAACTACGACCAAACGTTAAATATTATAAATAAAAATTAAATACGAATAATTTTAGAGAAAAATAATTTTCAAAATAAAAAGAAACGCTTTAAGATTTCCCAGCAATCGAAATCAAAACTAAACCAAACTGAAATAAAATAAATGCTTCTGAATTTATTCAGTCTCGTAAACTTGCAGTAACACGGGTGTTTGTAAATCACCGCCGACATAAAGGGGGTATTTAAGCCGCCATATTTATGAAAATAAGATCCTATAAAGCTATAATGTGAAATACAAAAAGCGACCGCGCCACTGTCGTCGGAGGAAAACGATTGTTTAAGCTGTACGACACGATTTTATTTAAAAGATTTTTTATATAGAATTATATCAATGGCCTCTCGGTGATAGATAATATTTAGATACATTCATTAGAGTGCCTTGTTGGTTTGTAAATTTGTCTGTTAAGTTGGCTATCGTAACTGCATGCAACTGCATCTGCAACAGCATGGTCTAGTAAAAGTTGGCAGAGGAAACTAGAATTAGGACACTCCTTTCTCCATTTTCCGCCCAATTTTATAGACATTGTGTGTCGGAATCAAATACTGCGTTTTATCTACCAAAGCGGAGACATAGAAATTGTTTAAACACAATCATTCTCTATTTGAAAGGAAAGAATTCACATCCATTACGGTTACGATCGTAGACTACCCCACTGGGCCACCTTGGCCTTATTAAAATAAAAAACCTAACATAATAAAATATTTTTAATGACAATATCGTGAAGTATAAACAAGGCATAAGCTGTAACTTATTGTTATTGCGGGTTTTAAGCCTCAGTTTTATGTTTTCAAACGGTCCGCCGTGAGGCTGTGCATCTATTTACGTTTATTAAGATTTATTACTGAATCCTTGCCAAGAAAATACAGATCATGACGAGTTTTCTCCATAAATGCATAGAAGAATATAAGTAAAAATGTATTTTTGGCATTTTCTTTAGCAACACGCATCTCACGCCTTCCGTATGTAGAGAGATAGGCTAAGAGAGAACTTAGTATTTTTTGTAGATGAGTTAGTGGTGGTGGGTGTTAATGACAACAACATAATTTTGAAATATAATAGAATACTAATACAAAAACGGCTTTTTTTCACAAAGACAAACAGGCCAATCGCTCACTAGCGGAAAACTTGACAAAAAATGCTTAAAAATATAAAAAAAATACAAAACAAATATGCACAAATAGGCACGAACAAAAAAGTCCATGTAGAAAAATACAGTTTCGAGCTAAACTAGCTATTATAGAACTCTATTTTTTAGCTTCATGATGTATCCCGATCATAGAAGGGTAGGCAGAAGAAAATTGGGAATACTTGTTAACACACTCCATTACCATCAAGACACTTCTGTTTCCTATTTTCCTCTGAATTCGTAAGGGATTGCGTGTGTTAGTTTAACCTAACACCGTACCTTGCCTCGTTACCAGAGCGAAGAATTTAAAATATTAAATATTTTATACCCTCTAGTAGAAATCAAACCTGCAACCGTCGGGTTTACAGTCGTATGTATGTGCCTGTAGCACGACGGCCTCTATTATTTTGTGTACTTTCAATGATTAATTATTTTGTTTGTTTTAGTTTTAAGACACTTCCTTCTTCTAGTTTCGTTCATTTTAAAGATAATGCGATACTACCGGGTGGAGAAACTTAATGCGACGTATTGCCCTATACGCGAGAGTTAAATTTTTACTCAAATTATTAATTATGTTTATTTATTTGTATGTTGATTAATTGACTATTTCGATTAAGCTTGTATGAGGAAATGTTAATAAAACACATATTATGTCGTTTTTATAAATATAAAATAATAAGAAAAAAATCAATTAAATTTATAAATATATATTATTATTACAGTGAATTGGATTAATTCCGGTTTCTGGTTCTGGTAACAAAATAAAACGCGGCGTTGATCTCCGCTCAACAAATAATGTCTCGAAAATTGGGCGGAAAGTCGTGTATAATAACGACATCTACCAAACTCTATTATCTTATTAAATACTCCCAATAGATGGCGCTATTAGTTGCTTATAGAGTTAGCCTCTCGACTCTTACATAGTAAATAGTTTTAGGGAATTCTGGTAGATGGCAGTAATAAATGGATAACAGCATTGCGGCTCTACATAGAGTCAGTATTGAATAAGAGATTTCGCTACCAGTACCATGTTATTTTACGCTAGTAAAAAGCTAAAAAGTTAATATATAAAGTGGGAGTTGATTGAATTACTGTAATAATGTTATTTTTTTGTAAATAATATAAAAATATAGTTGCTTTTATTATACAATTTAATAAATTAAATTTATAAATATTTTCCATTTATGTATGTTATATATTGATTTCCATTTAGAGTTTTATAATCGGGATATTTAAATATTGTAGAAAAAAAATTATTTGATTTCCAAATAAAACTTAGGCTCAAGTCCACAATGATAAAGTCCTATTTTGGATTTCTTACATTTACAGCGTTTATAATTTAAAGTGAAGTACCTAGCGGAAAATAGACACGGATTTACGAAATGATTTGTCACTATGTATCTTAATGCAAAAAATAACGATGTTTGGGGTACTATATTTTCCAATTCAACATTGTGTATTACATAAATAATCTCGATTTCTTATAAAGATCATCATTGTGGTGTTTTCGAGAAGTGGTAATAGTTTTGAATTTAATAGCACTTATGAAAATTTAGTGGCTCATTCCAAAGCCGCGTTTTATCTTCTTACCAGAGCAAGAAATTAAAAAAAAATCTTTCCAAGTACGAATCGAACTCGCACACGTTGCATTTACAGTCCGACTGCGCTACGACGATCTTTACTTCAGGAAAACGAGAAAACATTGAAACAGGAACTTGGCTTAATATTTTTCTGTTATTCAAAAGTTATAAGTGAATATAATAATATACCTAGTAATAGTATTTACATCCGGCCAAATCGATGGCAGGTCTCTAGTTAAATTCAAAGTATTATTTAATGCTAGTAATTTACAAATAACAACAATAACAAATCTACTATACGAGTATTGCCCCACACAAAACGGTCAGTTACTCAATAATAGATAAGTTATTTGTAACAACCAAGCCTGCACTAACAATTGGTGATATATTGGTCTATGGTCTAAAACGGGAAGCCCAACCTTTTTAATTCCAATTGCTATTTTAAAAATAAAGATTTTTAGAGTTATATTCTGGTTTTGATTTTGAAACCTATCTATATTCGCGATAAGTGGAAATAGTCTACCAATAACTCACTAATATTTCATATAGGATTTAGATTTATGAAGTACTGTTCGACTGAGATACTCCCGTTCCCCCTTTCTTCTTCAGCTCCCGAATTCTCGAGGCAATGCGTGCCTTTGTAGCAGTGGTAATCGGACAAACAACCATTACATGTCTTACTGTACCACAATGGCCACAATTATTAAAAATATTAAATCAAAATTTATACAAAAGTTCTAAAAGGTTGATCAACTCTGGTCGATAGTCAATAGTGCATTATGAGCCAAGATTAAGCCACACCTCACTATACCTTTACAGTAGTTCATAATAAACCTAATCTACATTTCAATTGCAAAAACATCTATAGATTTCTGTTTTCTATGTAAGTAGTTGTCGCCTGTAACTTTGCTTGCGTGGATTTTAAGACGTAAAATGGTCAATCGCGATTTCCCAGTTCCTACAAGAATTTTGAGTCTTAGTGCTCCCCTACACTTTTTAACCGACTGTGCAAAATTTCAATGTTTTATATTTAGTAGATTCTCGCGTTCTATGCGTTTTTTTTAGAGTCTATGCGTCTATATCTCAGTAATAATTTAAAGTGTGTTTTTTCTACCAACAGAATAATATTAAGAAAAGTTGGATATATATATTTTTTTATAATAATTATTAATAAATTCTGTTATTTATCTCTTCATATATCAGTTTTTACAGTTTAACTTGTAAAAGTCGTTTTGTCTATAAGAATCGATATAGGTACTACAAGAACCAGGTACCTACTAGTTATTAGATAGATATATAATATTTGTATGTAACCTCCTCCTTATTATCAATATTTCGTAGATTTTTCGCTATTAGAGCAGCTTCACATTTGTTCTCGCAAAGCAGAATAGGCAAAGGGTTAAATCACTCCGTTTTTCACTTTTTGCCCAATTTTTAGGACATTATCTCACGGCACTCAACGCCACGCTTTGTTTTGTTACCAGAGCATCAGACCATCTACCCCAGAACAGTGGCGTTTACAGACAGTTTTCGTAGACGCTGTACCGCTGAGATACGACGGTCTCATTCACTAGTAAAAATATTCTTTTAGTATCTTTAGCTATCTATATTAAGAATAAATTGCCATAAGATCACATTCACCATTGGGTAATTCACCAATCGTACAAGAATACAGCGGAGATTGTTTACCAGATCACTCGCGGGCGCGCCACATACAAAACATACTCGTACAGCAGTATGTAGGTATCATTTGACAATTTGTCAGCAATCAAAGCATTGTCGCCGCTCTTTATTCAACGGCAAATAATACATGGAAAATTGTCGTTACCATTGTGCCCGGACCATTGTTGGTCTAATGACAGCGTTCAGTGCCGTCGGCTTCGGAACCGGCCATCAGTCCTGGCGCGGTCGCGGACTTGATAGCCTTTACGCGATATCAATTGTTAGATAAATCGACCCATTTGTTGTAACCTATGCAATGTGATACAAGACTGTGATATATTATATATACTTGCAAAACCATGTTCCTTGATAAGTGATGATTTACTTGTAAACCAGTTGGGACACCGTAATGGCGTATCAACTGGAGTCTGCAACGTCCAAATTGCCGAAATTACCAAGAAATTCTAATCCTTATCATATCAAGCGACCCATGAACGCCTTTATGGTCTGGTCACGGCTGCAAAGAAAGAAAATATCCATGATGAACCCAAAGTTGCATAACTCAGAAATTTCTAAGCGGCTCGGCTTGGAATGGAAAAGTTTGGACGAGACGGAGAAAAGACCGTTTATAGATGAGGCGAAAAGATTGAGGTTGAAGCATATGCATGATTATCCGGATTACAAATACCGTCCCCGTCGGAAGAATAGACTGGACACTTCGTATGGGAACCCAGCTTTATACACGACGAGGGAGACGTTCATAGAAATTGAACCTCGAGTTGAGCCTAACTACCAAATCCCTGTAAACTATTCAGATCCTCAGTACATGTACAATAACGTTATAAGTTACTCGGTGCCAATAAGTCAAGCTCCTTTCATGTCGCCTATGAGGAATAAAGAGGAGCCTTTACCTAGCATTGACTTGAGACCTTTGCCGTCAATTGAGAGTATATCGTCTCGTCCTTTTGCTGTAGTGAACCAGCAGATGATGGTGAAAGCGTACCCCAACTTGCATTACGTGCCCGAAGACGTGGCTAGGATATCCTACCATTATCCATTTAGTGTTCAGTAGTATAATAATATGAAGAGATTTTTTTGAAGCTTGGAGCTTAGGATTGTATAGCAGATTCGTATGTACATGTAGATTATACGATATGTAATATTAGAAAATAATACTTGTTATACAGTTTCATGTGAAAATATTAATAACAATAATTTGATTGTCTTTTTAGTATTAATATAGCTAGTTAAAGTCTAATACCAAAGTTTATGTTATAAAATTTAATTATTGTGCATTTTATTTGTCAAATATACTCTTATATAAATATAAGTTAATACTTACATTTTTATTTGTTTTTTATATTATGTTCCTCTGCTAGACTCCATTATTCTCCGTATTGGCGAATGTTATAATCTAATTAATCATGCTTTATAGTGAGATTGATAACAGTACTCATATAAATTATTTAAATTTACATTTAAATTGACATTAAATCATTAAATTTAAATTGACATTAAATCCATACTCATTGACGAATATGCAGTAAACCCGGATGGTCGGGTTCCCAATTTCTGCATTTTGAATAAAAGAACTCTACGCCGCACTTTGTCTCGTAATGCGGAGAAATGGAAAAAAAAATCATAATTGCCCTAACTAGAAATCGAACTCACAATTATCGCATGTACAGGCAAACGTCCCACAGCTCCACAAGGGCCTCATTAAGTAGAGGATCAAAATATTTTCCAGTTCGATTCTGTCACTTCCCTTCGGGATTAAAAGATCGTTCAGCAATGATTTGCACAACTAAACGTCGGAAGCTGCAGAAATAATGTGCGTTAGATGACGTGACGATTCCGATCCGATGGAAATCTAAATTGATAATGCTCAAAGGGTATCTGTTTGGGGATACTCGTTTCAAACGAGCGAGTGTTTGTGAGATCTGTGATGGTGGTACCTAATATAATTTGTTGATTTTGTTTAGTTTTACTCTATATCCCGCTCATAGCAAGGTAGGCTGAGGAAACCAAGGTACCTAATTGAATTTGACCGCGTATTGTCTTTTTATTAAAAGGAAGGTATGAAAATAATTCATTCCCTCGAGTGGGAATTGAACCCACAATCGATACATTTATTGTAAGCTACGATGGCCTCTTTATCAATTTTTTTCACTTTCTTTTAGCATTATAACATAATTAAAGTAATGAGATGTTTTAACGAATTCCGAGGAGCAAAAGCACTAAATAATTTTGGTTTTCTTTTTCAGGAAGATTAGAAGATTTAATTATATTATCGCTTACTAAAAACTTATTCTTATAATTCAATGCAATATACCTAAAAAAGAAACTTACACAAAGTAGAAACAAGGAAAAAATCTAAAAGGTCCTTGAAGCATGTAAGTATTTAACAGAGTTTTTTAAGTTTGGGTTGACATTATTTGAGGTTGTTGTCGTCGTGGCGATTTCTATTTGGAGAATTAATTATTTTCATTTCTTCGCGTCTCGAAAATTGGGCGGTGCGTGAGGTATAGAATATCTTCCACTAGGTTCCCTCTGCTTACCCTGTTGTATGCGGGAAACAGCATGAAGCTACATAAAAATGATCTACAATGATAATTCAGACAAAATAACACCAACATAAACAATACATACCTATATATAAACAAATATTATATAGAAACTTAAAATTAATCATATAAAGTAACAAGTAATATTAATTATTAAATACCAACCAGCCGTTAATATGAAAATGTTACAAACCAATTGACACGTGAATGAAAATCTGTAATTACCAAGATTGGATTTCGCATAAACGTGGCTCACAAACGAATTCGTAAGCGTGAAATCTGACGGGCTTAATTAAATTGTCTCCCCCCGGAAATCCCCCCTCCACCTCCCTCCGCTCGCATGAAAAAAACTATGTTTTACGTAAACAACAGTAATTCTAATTTGATATAGCTGTATTGAGATGTTATTTCAGAATTGTTTTTATAGATAATTTTTGATAAATTCGTTTTGTGAGAGCTGAACCCTAATTTTTCTTTGATAGCTGTATGCTGTATTTGGATATAGTATTGTTAGCAGAGAAAAAATAGTTTAAGATACTCAGTTGGCCATTTTCCGCGGAATCTTCGGGACACTACGTCTTGAGTGGCAGAACTCAACAGGCTTTCTTTTAATACCATTACGAGGAAGTAATTAATTACTCCGAATGGAAATCGACCCTTTGTTGTTCACCACGGTGGTGTCTATTTATATTAAATCAAAAGCGTTATCGAACATTACATTTTACTTATAGAAAGACGAGACACTATTATCAGTTTGGAAAAAATGGTTAAACAAGTAAAAGAAACCAAGCGAGCTATTTTTTTATGTTTTTGTTAAGTATCACCACAGTTTGATGACTATTTTTTAATGATTTTTTGCTGCCACGCTTTGCTTTATTACAAGAATGAGTAAATTAAATACTTAATTCCTCCAAGCGTTTAAAATAAAATTTCTCCAAAAGAACAAATTGTATATAAAATCTGAAAATCATTATTTTAAATTGATTACTTTTCTTAGTGGTAATATCTGCGATTATAATATCAAAACTCACTAACCAAAGTGCGCAAGTCGCCAAAATAAATTAAAGAAACCTCCAAACTGTCGATGTAATTACAAACGTGTCGAATAATTTAACACTTCTGTACTTTAAATTACACTGAGAAATCTATGAACAATGACCAGAGTCTCCTTTCTCTTTACTCCGTTTCAAGCTACAACCACCCTTATTCCCAAACCCTAAGACACCCTTATGCCGTTGTAAATTCAAACACGATTCTCTCGAATAACTGGAGTATTATCAAGGCTTAGTTACGTCTCACTCACATATCAGAATGATGCAAATTGAACTGGTTAAACACAATTTTATTCTTAAAAACTTTAGACGTAAGGTTGAAATTCCTAAGAATATAACCCAACGTTACATTTCCAATCCCGTGGTATGCACAAAAGTGTCTAAAGTACTACAAACTAAATTATCATTTGGAATGAGGCAAAGTAGATTTTATGTCAAGGCTATAAAAGTCAAGTTGCATGCATGTAATAGTTGTCACACCTAAGCGAACGACATAATCGTCACGGCGTCTTTCACACCGAACACGAAGAATGAATGATGGATGAATCGTTCTCAGATTCCAGCTTTTTCCTGCGTATGCTGCAACCAAATATTCGAATCAGTTGAAATATTTAGTTTTAGGCGATTTTAAACTCTATTTTAAAGTAATAAAGGATAGAGTGATTTCAAGATTATCAAAGTTAAAGTGGTCGTTCTGATCTATGTACATTCAAGCAGTCGCAAATGGGCCAAAAGTTGTATACGGAAAATAGAAAATAGGACGTGCGAAGATGTATAGGACGAACTGGAAGCATTCTGATGCTTATGTTTTTCAAGTTTCACGTGTTTTGTACCTTTTTGTCATGTTCTAGGGCGTGGGTTTCTTAGCTTTTTGTGGATTTTAAATGGGAATTTAGCGCCTATTTACGTACTGATGTGGCACAGTTGATGTGTCTGAACCTGGAGATACAGTTATTTATGGAAGTAAAATTACTACTTTAGTGCTTGAGTGCATTTTATATAAATTGTGTATTTTTATTTCAGCTTCATGCTTAAGCTTTCAGATTAGTGTTAAGACACTTTCGTTCCCCACTTTTCACTTTTAGAAAATTGTATAAATTGATTTTTTTACAATTTGATAAGTAAAAATACAGCCTGACCTTTTTTTCTTCATAGCAGAGTAAAAACGGGAATCTAGTGACAGAACACTTCATTCCCCGCTCTTTTCGTCCAATTTTCAAGACATTAAATTTAGAAACTTACTTAGTATAATAATGTAGTGTGGTCATCAATATATTAACCTATGCATTGTTTTATATATGGTCTAATTTAAATGATATGAACAAAACAATTTATTTTATGTTTTTAATCCTGACATCTCAAATATTTTATTAGTCTCTCGTCTCTAGTCGTAGGAATGCTCGTCTAAGGTAATATTAGCAGGTAATATAGGCAGAAGGAACCTAGTGTTAAGATTATCTGTTCTCCACTTTCTGCTCAATTTTTGAAACTTTTCTTACGAGTTGGACCAACTCGACGCCACAGTTTGCCTTGTTCCCAGAAAAATAAGAAATTAATTCATTCCCCTGAAAGGAAGTCATACCCACAACTGTCACGTGTACAGCCAGTCTCCGCTTCACAACGACCTCGTCTACGTATTTTCTTTTTTTCTGCAAAAAGTTTGTTTGAAAGCAATTAAATTATTCATACTAATCTGTTTTCCATTATTTTATCCATACTAAGATTTAACTAACTCTAAAATAAGAAGAGAGAAGGACAAATTTGATTTTGTTCTGTTTAATATGGATACAAATATCCTCTACACAATTTTAGCCTTGGCCAAAATTTACTTATTATTAATTACAGAAATATTTAAAAAATACTATAAATAACAAGAAATATCTAGTGAAAACTTTAAATCTAAACATTTCTGTATTCTATATTTGGAAACGATCAACTTTGCCTGTTATACGTCATATTTAACATTTGTGTTCATAACGACTTCCCTTACAAAAGGTGCCCTTTAGCGATATGCCACTGTTTCAAAAGCTTACACGTACTTTAGAAATTGTGAATGCTCTTTTCAGTTTTTGGATTTTATGTATGGACTGTGGAGGCTTTAAGAGACAGTAAGCTTAAAGGTAGAATGAATGGAAAAATAGAAGTTGTTTTATTCTGTTAATGCTGCATAACTTCAGTTTCTGATATATACCTATGAAATAAATAAATGAAAATTTGGTGCATATTTAAAGCGTTAAATTTAAAGTTCTTTTTTAGTTTCACGTTGTGTTCCGCATACAGCAGAATGAGTGGGTGTCAAACGCAAACTAAAGATCTTACAATATAAATTATAGGTACAATATAGAATTTTTTTAAGCTTCACGTTGTATTCCGTATATGGTAGTGTAGGCTAAAGCAACCTAGTGAAGGCAAACACGCAAAAGATTTCTCACACCGTCGAATTTTAGGAGTCAATGCGTATTGGATGGCAAAGCTCAACACCGCACTTTGTCTTGTTACCAGAACAGGTAAAATCAGTTTCACGCTGCAGGGTAGGCAGAGGGAACCTCGTGTTAAGACACTCCGTTCCCCACCAGTACAGGTAAATAAAAATAATTCCCTCCAATGGAAATATAACTCAAGATCGCGTTTACACTCAGATGCTATACCACTGCATCACGCCGGGCAACTATTTATTATTATATAATAATAAAAGAGAACATAATTCTATCAACATTCATGTTACATTACCCGTATCACAAAACTACTCAAACCATTTACCAAACGAAAAATAAAAATCACTTAGCCACATTTACATAAAAGGGCCATCAAAGACAATTTGTCAGTTATATAACGAAATAAAGTTAGCAAATGAATTATAAGAATCTCCCCCCAATAATTCCCTAAGTATGGGCAACAATGGGGAGTGTATTGAGTTGGACAATCTGTAATGTGTACGGAAACGTATTACTCGCGTCAAATGATACGGAACTAGAGGAACTAACGTTATTTTTGTTTACTTTTCGTAATAATGTATAGAATATTACTGTATTTATAGGCTGGTTATTGAGTCATTTCCTAGGATTGAGGACGGAGGACAACTGATCTAAAAACTGTGTTATT
Source organism: Heliconius numata (assembly GCA_016802625.1). Classification (NCBI taxonomy): domain Eukaryota; kingdom Metazoa; phylum Arthropoda; class Insecta; order Lepidoptera; family Nymphalidae; genus Heliconius; species Heliconius numata. The sequence goes on from JAEBDU010013237.1 coordinate 130,931, forward strand.
TAGTATATTAAGTGCTTTTAACTATTTAATCTTTTTTATTTGATTGTATATTTAGATTGTATTTTGATACTTAAAACTTTCAAATGGCTTAGGCTTTATTTATATATTTTTTATTTATTTATTGATACATTTCGTTATTAAGATCGTCGTCGACTGTAAACTGAGGGAATGATTATATCAAAATAGCAAAAGCTTATGTAGTATAGAGTCTAAAACAAAAAAAAAACAGAAACTTAAGTTATCAACAAACAATCAATGATTCCATTAAAAAAAACTAAACAATAAACAACATATGATGAACGTAATAAACGCCCTAAATCACTCCCGCACCAACAATGTATGTACCTACTCCCGCTGTGACAGATGTTCAAACAGTGGGAGTGAGTACACACTAATACTTGTATTTATTCTGTTAAACTTTTCAATTAGTTCAGCGTCATTTGACACCTTGACCACTGGGTTTAATAAATCCTACGTTTTTATTAGGTAGAGCTGTAACTATGTGATAAAATTTAAGAGGATTTATAGATTAATTTATAGGTTTATAGATTAATCTATGTATATACTCATCTATATATACTCTTAGTATTATAAAGCCAAAGAAAATCTTCACACGTTATCCCGCACATAGCAGGGTAAGCATTGGTGTTAAGACATTCTGTTCCTCATTAAGACACTTTCGTTCCCACTTTGCGTCCAAAGGAAAAACTAATAGGTAGTTCGAATTGAAAAAAATATTTTTTTGCTGATAGTTAACTTATTTTAATTTGTAAAAGTATGCGTATATCTATATCTATTAATATACAACGACTAAAAAAAAACAATTAATATACAATTTCTATTAAACGTAAAATGCAAATTTCTTTAGTCGAAGTGCGGTCACTTTATAGCTTCAAAGTACTGAGTTAAGTTATCGAAAGAATAAAAATGCAATGCAGTCGGCATTATAACAATATTTTCATTATGTTAAATTATGTATATTATAATTAGTAGGTACTGCTGCATTATGTAAATAACACATATTTTGTTTTTTTTTTTTCTTTTTTTAACTTTATTGCCCGCATAGTAGGATAAAAACATTGATAGGTGTATTTCATAATATATATATTTAGCACTTTTTAGAAAATACATAAAAATTTGAACGTACCATGATTTGACGTCTTGCCTCGCCTCATGAAAAATCTCCATCTGCCGTCCGTCTCCTTGGTTTCCAAGAGGCGCGGATTCAAATTGTTATACGGCTTTTAAAAAAGTATATTACTTATCGAAATTCTTACAAGGTTGTTAAAAAACGTATAAGAATTTCGGCGTGGTCTAAAACGTAAGCTAAGCAGTGTAGTAATTGGACATACAAAATCTAATGTAATAACAAAACGTTGCCCATTCTCCGCCCTAATAATATTTCTAAAAAACTATATCAAAAGAAAAAGTTACACCCGGAAAAAAAATAAAGAAAACTAGCCAAATAATTAAATATTAATTCAAAAATCCCACATCTCCTAAATCGATTCCACATATCTTGCAATTCTCTGATTGAGTTAGAAGCAACTTTGTCTCTCATTCATTCGCTAAGTGATCGAGCCGGCACAAAGGGGATCGGTTAAAGCATTTCAGATAATGACGGTTTTATTCCACAGTGCGAGCTAAATAGCTCATTGTGGAACTTTTACTTAGTGTATTGAAAACTTAGTTTCTTGAGAGCTTTGAGAGATTCTTAATTGATTATTGTATCAGAGCGAGCTTTTGTTATTGACACTGTTGGTTATTCTGCATTTGTTTGGGATATTATATTTTACTCGTATAAGACGAACAGGGAACGGAGTGTCTTAGCACTAGGTTTCCTTTACCTACCCTGCTATGTGCCGGATACACCGCGTAGAGTGGAAATATTTTAGGTAATTCTCTCATAGTAAGCAATGTACAGAGACTACCTACTAAATCACTTCTTTCAAATTTTTTGTTCGTTCACGGATATTATGGGCTAGAGAAAAACGAAATTATTTTTGACTAATAACATTTTTCCAATTAATGATTGACAATGGTCTACAAGCATTACTTGTCTAACAAGACTTTTTCCATTGTCACAAAAAATCTTACTGGTGTTTACTTTAGAAAGTGAGTATTTTAAAATCTAATAAGACTAATTAAAAACAACGTTCGATTATATTAATCAGTCTTCTTGAAGCTCAGGTTCAAATCTCATTGGATGGACTGTTTGCTTGCTATGTTTATTTCCGGTTCGCTTATCCGGTTTGCTTACAAGAACGCACTTTTAGTGCACTGTCAATTCAGAACTAGCACACAATTTTTAAGTAAACGGAAAGTATAGAACGGAGCACTCGAGCGCTTAGACCAATTGGTATTTGAAAGATAGGTTTCAAGTTTCGCAACTTTAAAATCATTATACGTTTTGTAAAATAATCCTTAGAAACTGTTCCTAGTGAAGAATAACAATTTTAAAAATTATAAAAGATGTTTAATACAATGAATCAATTATTTAATACTCAGCTTACACCTCATTTATTGACTTCTAACATATCAATTTATTATGATTAACTTAAACTATTTGTAACATATAACAGCTTCGTGCGTGAAAAGAAAATATAAAAGCTTCCCCCCGATTAAACCATAAAAGGGAAAAGCTGGAAAAAGGGCAAAAGTGAAAATAATCCATAATATTAATGTTGTGGAGGCATTAGGCGGCGGAAATATACGTGAGCGGTGTGACGTCATATCATAACATCCTTTATGACCGCTGGGCCCGCCCTGGTGGAGCAAAGATCTTAATATCAGATACGACAAGTAATAAGAAAATTAGTAAAAGCTATACTTCCATACTAATATTATAAAGCTGAAGAGTTTGGCTTGGTTGAACCCGCTAGGACTGGTTTGAACAGAATTTTATCTAGACTATAGGTTAAATTACTAATTTGTCGAGTATTTAGAGATATATTTATATTAAAAAAAAATCTGCTTCACGCTGTATCACGCACAAAGCAGGGTAGGCAGAGGGAGCCTAGTGTTAAGACACTTCGTTCTCAACTTTCCCAACACATAATAAAATTGTAACTAGTCGCTGTCTGTACACGGATTAGTTAATTAATAATTGTGTAGTTGTAGCTGGCGAAGCCGAGAGCGGGTTGTTAGTATATTAATATATTATAGCGTAATGGGTCAGCTGTCTGACTGTAACCGATAGTTGTAGATTCGATACCCACTCGGGGAATGAGGTGTTTCTTCTTCGTCGTTTCCCTTTGACAGAGCGATAGCGGACGTCGTATTAAGGGTTAATGAGGGGAATGAAATTATCTATATTTTATTTTCTTTCTCTGTTATCAGTAGGCAAAGTCAGGCTTTGTCTCGAAAATTAAAAAAAATTGTAACTACTATAATTTTCTGGATTAACTACGAAATAAGTAAAATTCCTTATGTATAGTTTTTCTAACATATTCTTTGCCAAATCCGCCCTACGCAAGACAAATCACAGCTGGTCATTTGTCAAAAAACCTGCATCCGCCTACTGAAAGCGGTCATTGTCAACATTGCCCATTGTGTACACAACACCCTTATTCCCTACAACATACAAACGAAAATACAGAATATGTTTGTATGAGATAATGGATGAAAGAACATAAAGAGTCTTTTCGTATTTTGTTAAAGATGAACGAAATAATACGTGAAATTTTTTGGGTTATATTTTTGTTTTGGGTTGCACAAATCTTTTTATCTTTGGTCCCTAAATTAAATTATATAATTATATTTGCCAAGTGATATTCGCAACTTTGTTCGTATGGTGTTTATCACCTTTTTAAGTGAAGATTTATCTTTATTTTTATTTATAGGTTCACGCTGTGCAGGATGCACATCCCAGGGTAGCCAGAGGCAAGCTGAGAACCTAGGTAACACTACGTAGACATTCCTTTCCCATTAAGACACTCCTGTTCCCCATTTTCCACCGACTTCTGGAGGCATTACGTGTCGAGTTACGGAACTCTACACCGCGCCGATTTGCGTGGTTACCAAAACGAGAAAATTTAAAGTATTAAATACTTTATTTTCTCGAGCAGCAATGGAATCCACAACTCGTCTCCCTTACAGTCGTATGCTTGTGCCTGTGTCACAATGACCTCAAACTCATCAGACAAATAGATTTTAGCCTTGATTAACATAGCATACCTTTTGTTTTGACAAGTACCGTAGCTTAGCGACCGCTATTTTTACGCTATTTACGCTTTTTGTGAGGTTGAATCAATTATTTTTAGCCTCAATTCACATCTCGGTTTCAGTTAAGCGCGACAGGTTGTGGGTTCGATTTCCACTCGAGAAAATCTGTATCACCTAGCCGGTGGAGGTAACCTGGGAACCTAATGTAAAAAACTCTTCTGTTCCCCAATTTTTTTACCAATTTTAGGAGTATTGAGTGGTTAAATTCAGCGCCCATATTACCTATTTTTATTTATCTATTGTTTTTTTTTACACACGCGTATATCAAATTACAATGAAGGAAAAAAATAAATGTTATCGCCTAAGTACTTTTTATGTGAAACAATTTAAAGTAGAAACTGTGGACGTTATTTTTTATTGAACTTTTTAGCTAAAGAAGTATAATAGGATTTTAACGGACGCTACAAAAAGTGTCACTTGTCCGTTTATTCATTTTATTAACTAAAATTTCTTAGAGCCATGACTAAGCTTAAATTATTGTGGTTTTAAGGTTCCATACACAACATCTAGATCAATATTATTTTTTTATAAATTACGAGAGGAAATTAAAATAATTAATTCTTAAAATAAATAAAATTAAAATAATTACCTCACCACAGAGAGGAAATTAAAATAATTATTTCTTCAAATGGGAATCGAACCGGTAGTCAGGTTCCCTCTGCCTACTCAGCTATAACGGATATGGCGTGAAGCTAAAGAAAATCTATCTATAAGTGATGTAGTTACATCACATTAGGGCCTGTCTGTCTACAATACAAAACGTTAAATGTCAAGTGAAGTATGTATGACTATGAGATACAGTACGGTCGCCCTGAAGTTAGCTATAGGTGCCGATACTGCCGCACAAATTTGATTTTAGAATTTTTCTTACTTTCGATTATTTTCTTTCCGAATGAACAATGCGCAAAAGTTTAGAAAACCTAACGGCCTGGGACTTGTTGACCGTACTGTACAGACGTGATCTTCCGTCGGGGGAATTTAACATATGTGAACACATTCAATGGGAATCGAACCCACAATCTGCTGCGTTCACAGACACACGCTTGTGCCTCTGCCACGATTGAACTCTCTGTTTTAATATAAGTATTATATTACGTACAATAATTATATTAAAAAAATATACAGAACCAATTATCGATTCACTGATATCCCACTTATCATCTGTTAGTTAATTTATCTGCAACAACTAACCTGTCACATTTAATAACTTTTTCTGCAAACTTTTTCACGGACTCGTCGCAAATAATTGCGGGTAGGTTCGCCTTTTTATCATTGTATAGAATAAGAATTAGAATTAGCTGGCGTCGTGTTTTTGGTGAAATAATCGAGCGCTTTAAATTAGAAAATAACAGTAAGTGGATGACAAAAGTTTATGTTGCATTTGCAAGTCATTGCTTTGATGTGTTGAACAGGCGTTAGGTAAAATATTTATTTTTTTATTATTGTTGTTCAGCTATATGGGCCAGTCGTGATGCAGAGGTATAAGTGTGCGATTATAAATGCAATATATTATAGGTTCGATTTCTACTCGAAACAATGAAATATTTAATGGATATTTTCATTTCCTAGTTCGGGTAACGAGGCAAAGTGCAGCATTAAATTTAGTAATTCTACATACAATCCCTCTGGAATTTGCCGGAAAGTAAGGATCGGAAGTATTCTAATGCAAACAGAGTGTCTTCACACTAGGGATACAGTGTAAAACTAAAAAATCAATAGATTTTTTTCGAGATATTTCCTGTTGAATTGGAACGGGAATGGGATTCGAATCTACAAAAATAGCGTTTATAGTCACAAGCGTCAAGAGGCGTTATTGCACAGTAAGTTCTTTCCTTGAATATCATAGATAGTAGGTAGACGGTAATATCGTGTGTAGTAGTAAAACAAGTCCGTGTGTGTGTTTTGTTTGTTTTTTGGGAGCCAGAGAAAACACAGCGCTAAACTTATTTACCTCTTACCTCATTGGCCTCATCCTCTGTCAACCTGGACTTCTATGTAGAGGTTTTTTAGACGTACAACCTCCCTTGTGTGTTCTCCATTCAAAGTGGATAGGCGCGGTAATTAGTTCTCAATCAAAAAAAGATTACGTTAGTAAAAATTGATCTAGAAAATACACAGACTTGGCTGAAACTATTATAACCGCCACCATACCAGAAGACAAGATACAGTCGGCTCATTCTGCAGGAATCCAGGGCAGTACGCGAGGAAATTAAGAAATCGTTGGCGGTAGTTTGATAATAATTATGTCAACTGACAGACAAATGCCACGTCAGTCTACCCGCGACCACGGACTACTGCAAAGTGTTCGAAACGTCCGGTTTCCACAAATAAATAATCCTAAATATACGCGATTAATCCGGTTAAAATATATTAGTTTCATTTAAAATGTTTCATTTAAAATCGTGTGAATCAAAGAACTTATTACAGACTTGGCTCTTCTCTCAGTTTCTACGCACTATAAGAATTAAAATCAAAAGTAATTCAAGAAAAGTCTTTTCTTTTTCCACCGTCGAATATTTCCCGATCAGTGTCCAGGGCGGTGCAAATCGAATCATTCGCGTAATTGAACGCTAATTCGCACTCGAGGCGCCACGCCCGTGGGAGCCGATCGCCGCGGGCTATACCCTCATGTGAGTATGCTTTTGGGTTTTTATGGATAATGGTGTAGGAAGAAACATAAAATATTATTTTTAAATAAAAGATAGATAAAGAAGGTTTAAATAACTGTAAAATTTGTCCTAATATGAACCCAAAGTTCGGTTAGGTAATGAAGTGTCTGGTGGCACTGGGTTTGCTCTCTGTGCCTCAACTGCTACATGCGGGATATAACAGAAGCAATTTGTTTACTTTTAGTGATCTATTTTAGGTTTAACGCATTTAATTAAAAAATTATTACTTTAATATTGCAAAAAAATATTTGTCATTAATTTATTGAAGATTTAATGTTCAAATTATCTATATAGCGTTGGTTGTTTTTGAGTACAAGATAAAGTATAGCAAAAAAAGATAAAATTGTAAGTTTTTAAATTCTTTATGTATCTATATGCAGATTTATGAACAAATTGTATGTCTATATAACTCTTTAACATTCACAAGTCTCAATCCACACTATGAAAGGAAAATATATTTTTTAGAAAACGTATAAAAATTTGAACATTGAAACGGGAATTGAACCTGCTCCTTTTGGAAACTGTCTAAACAAACCAAAAGTATTAGATCTACATAACACATACACACCCTATCAGCAACGGCTCCCTTCAGCGTTGCTACCAAAACATCACCCCATGAGAAACCGCGGGCACTACCGAGTACTAACCACTTGAAGATGTAATCGCGCCTTTTTTGTTTTCACCATTTCAACTTCCATCCCCATTGTTTCACGGTATAACGGGCAGTATTTAAAAAAATGTTTTTCTAAGGACCTCAAGAGTTTTTCAAGTCGACATTCAACTTTGCACTATTGATATATTTCTCTTTGAAATGAGTTTTTTTTCAATAATTTAATACGATTTGTAATATACTCCAGTAATTTTGGAATTGCTTTCTTGAGAACTAAGTTCAGATCGAGTTTGAGTGTTAAACGTGTTAACTTTTGTGTTTTTATTAATAAAAGTTAAAATATAAGAGTCGTTTTGTTTGATTTCTTAGCTATTAAATATTTTTTTGTATTACATACAACGTTTGTATGAAATATGAGTATTTATTAGCGTATGTTATTAAAGTAGATGGGCATATTTGCATTATACAATAGAAGCTCTATTTGTTTTAATATAAAAAGTCGATTTAATATAATAATTCTGTTTGCAAAATTATTGTTTTTTATATAATAATATTTATTTCACTTGGCTTTTTGTATTGTTATTTATGCCATATCATTGTATACACAACTAAGCGAGTGGGTCATTACTTTTAAGTCATGTTCTTTACATATAAAATTATATGGGGATATACCCAGAGATTAAAATGTTTTTTTAAACGTTCTTCATTTTAGGCAGAAAGATCCTAAAGTCAAGACACTCCGTTCTCCATTTAGCCAAATTCAAGATAATGTGTGTTGAGTGACAAAACTCAATTTATTATATAAGTAATTGTACTAAAAAAATCCTACCGATATGAGCGAATAAACATTATATTATTATCCACACAGAAAACTATAAACGGACATAAAAACTGACAAAGCTGATGCGATACCGCCTCTCAATCCTCGTGCCTCTCTCTCTCTGGATACAATTCGAAGTTTTTATCTGGACGTAATGTCAGCCTGTCGCATTTCGATTACATTTCATTTTCTGCTACGCTTGCATTTCCATTGAATGTGTCCTTTTTTTATTTATTTGTTGTTTTTAATATAAAGATTAATGTTAGCTTAGTGTTTTTTTTGAGTGCCTTCAGTAATTTTCATTTAGAAGACTCTGTGAATCAGTCTCTAAATGTAAAGATGAATGGCGATAGGTTGTGGGTTTGATCCCTACATAAGGAGCGAATTTTTTAATGTAAAATAAACTTTTGCACAACTCGCCTAATATGGGTAACAATTGAAAAAGATTCATTTGTAAAATACAAAACAATATGTAAAAAAAAGTAGAAAGTTTTTTTTAATTTATGTTTTATTTATCATATCGTAGGATTTTTTGAAAATGATGTCTTACTCCCCTACACTCTTTAAGTAAATGTCAAATTTCACAATTCTACTCCCGAGTAGATCCGGCCTAAACTTTTAAAAGTAACTGTTTACCTAAGAATCCCTTTGATTTTTTTACAAGTGAATATTTAAAAGACATTCAATAGCTAGGTACAAAAAATGTTTACGATTCTTTATTTTAATTAAAAAAATAAACAAAAATACCTTCGTTTTATGATACTCCATACTCTATTTTGTTCCCAATTTACAATAGGTAAAATTAAACGTAACAATATTTAGGTTTATTAATTACACTGGGAATTAACAACCTTATAAGGATTAGAACCTACATACAACTAGCTATAGCGTACAGCTACATACCTTTCCACCGCAAAATTATAGCGCAATTATTTAACCACTTCGCCTTTAATTTGAAAAAAAAAACAAGCGCAAAAATGAAAAAAAAAATCCCTCCTAGAAAGCGAACGTGTGAATAACGCGGCTAACATCATTACAGGTACCTATCGTTAATAATAAATATCGATTACAGTGCTCTCAGTGTATACTTACCGGAGCACTCGAGCACTCGAGAATCGAACTCCCTACCCCAACGCTATGAGAACCACTCGACTTAACCTTTGTTTTTGAATAACTTTTATTTTGAACCCAATCTGATAAAACCCTGATTTCTTTCTGTTTATAACTTTTTTAGAGATGTTAAGATAAGTAGTTATTGGTATCAATGTTATCTTTGTAGGTCAGTTTTTTTTTGTATGGAACCATTATTTATTCAGTGTTTTATTTGATTTTAGTAAGTACTTGATGTTTCTTGTTTTTCTAGTTCTAGTCCAATGTTGTATGGCTTTTGAAAGGAAAATATTTGTCTGTAGAAATTAATTAAAATGTTTTGATTTGTGAGTTATTTGCTTAAAGTATTTTTTATTGTAACGTATGTTTTATATTTGGTTTAATAAATTTGTACTGGTGCTATGGTGGTTCACGCTCAGTGTTGATTTGAATCGCACTCTAATATTTCACTTTGTTAAGGAATTTTCATTTGTAAATGTAATTGGCAACAACGTACAGACGAAACTATTGGTCTTAGCAAGTAGTTTTTTTTCATGTGCATATTTAGATCAGAGAGTGTAGCTCCTACAAGAAATATTTTTTGAAATTCTTACGAGAATTGAATAAAACGGATTTTTCATTTTACTTTTTAAAGTCCACACAAACTTGCGGGCCACGACTAGTTAAATAAAAAGTAGAGCGATATCTTTTTTATGAAGTCAGTTAAAAAAGTTGATTACTTAGTTCATCTCAATCTCAACTAATATTATAGAAACTTAAGCTAATTTCTTTTTTGCGATACTGTTGGCGTAAGATGTAAATTATTTGTAACTAATATTTTCATTTTCCTTCAAGCGACGGGTTCCAAGAAGCGCGGGTTCAAATCCCGTTGCGTGTAATTTTTTATACGTTTTCTAAAAAGTAATTTACCTATAAACATTTTGTTATACCTAGGTAGAACATACTGAAATAGTACATACTCAGTGGTTCCCAATCTTACTTTTTTAAATTTATTTTATATTATGTTAAAATAAATTGTATTTTACATTCGACAAATGTATAGTATTTGTTAGTTTGAAATTAATTGAAAATTAATAATATTATATTACAAGTACACTTTTATTTATGCATTTCTGATATTTCTGATATGTTTGTAGAAAAATTTGGAGTTTAACAAAATTTCCCCTTTTTTTTATAAAAATAGAAAATTTTAATCTAAAAATACTTATATTTTAAGAAAGTCTCTCTGCTATAAACGGATTAAGGGATAAAACTGTAAAAAAAACTGTACCTATGTATTATTTAGATTGCAAATTAGCATTGCATACATATTAAGTATATTTTAAGACAACTTTTTCCAAGAATGTTTCTCTACTGCATAGGTTAGTAGAAATAAAAGCTTTGCAAACTCAAAGCTGACTGATCTAAAGCCTGTAATTCAGCTCATTACCGGCACTGCACGATCACGCGGCTAACAATTTGTTTCCAGTCTCTGTTATAGACGTAGATCCATTGCACCGACTACATATAACATTTGAATATTAGCTGATAAAAAATTGACACTATTATATTCCTGTTGGGTATGAAAAATGCCAAATTGAACGGTTTTTATATGTACCTAAATGTAGTGTTATATATTTTTTAAAGTAATTTATAATATCTTTCACGATCTAATTCTCAAGAGATAGGTACCGTTGAGAAGCTATTTAGGAGGTACGTTTAGGAGATACCTATAAATAAGTTACTTTTTTCTTTGTATTCAATATAATAGACCCTTTTAATTAATAAAAACAGAAATTAATATTATTATGGACTATACGAATATAATCATATTAAATAATAATAATTCAATATTGCCATTTGACTTTCAAAAACCAACTAGCGGGCAGCAATTCCATTTGATCGCCAAACGTCATAATTTATACATCGAATCGAACCCACGACCACTAAGTACAGTGTTTATTTGACACGTCATAATATCTCGGAGGCGTTCTATACAATTTAGCTGTCAAAATCCATGTATAATGCAACCGCACTCCTCCAGTAGCTTTGGACTATAATCAGAGGTGTGTGAAAACAGGCAATTGTGTTGCGAGCGCATTGTGGCGTTTCGATTTGTTAATAAATAAGCCATAAATTAGCGTAGTGATTAGTATGAGGGCGGTCTGGGCGGGATTGCACGTGTGGTATTAGGTTTGCAGTGTTTTTGATGGGAATTTAGGGAAAAATGGTAAAATGGCATATAAATGTTGGAAAAAATATCTATTAAATATGTGTATTAAATAGGTTTTACAAGCATTTTAGAATGATGATGATGAATTAAGAGCAAGTTAAGAAGAGACAACATGATATTCGTCTCTACTCTACTTTTTCTTGATATTTTGATCGTCAAAAGGTGTATATCCTCTTCGTCAAAATATATTTTGATATACTATAATATAAATATCTTAGAATAAATTATGAAACTATATTATAAATCAAAACAACTAAAACCTTCAAACATATTAGACTCCTAGGTAACTTAGATAAATTATTACGAATATCTAACATGTCTAAACGTGACCGCAAACGTTGCTTACCCAAAGCCAAGCACTGATCCGTTAACCGGATTTGTCCGGTTATAACCGGTTCGGGGCGGTTCCGACGCTGGTTGTATCCGGATTTCGCATGGATAGATACGATGGACACCGGATGCGCATCTAGCGTACATTTTACTACGGGTTAGAAAATTGGGACTTCTCATAGAAATGTTAGAAATAGTATTCGTATTCGTATGTATAAATGTTGAATTTAAATTGCTTAGATATTGGACTGTCTTTAAAATTGGTAAAGTTTTCTACTGCTTCAGATGTGATTTGTATGCTTTCATGCGCCTTTGGAAATATCTGGCAGCAAAGTGCGGCGCTGTAATCCAGTACCTAAAGCGTAACGTGAAGTGAAGGTGGATTGTAAAAATTAGCTTAGACGAAGACACGGGCTTTTGCCCTTACGCCACAACGATTTTTAATTATATAATCATGTTTTGATATACTTTTTATATTTATTTTCCATTTTTTATAAAAAAAGTCCCATATATCCACACATCTTACAAATTCTACGATCCATTATGTTCGTAACAATATTAAAACTAAAACAGTATCACGCCCTATCTATAAGCTTGCATTTCAAATGCTTTCGTTCCCTAATGAGCATAATCAAATAGGTGGTAGGGCCTAGGAAGGTACAACGGAAGGGCCCAGGGCCTACAATGACAAGGCGGCCGCGGGCATACACTAATTGTCTAAGTGCATAATGAACTTGTTTGTGACAACCCTGTGCAACTTTGTAACTACTTGCTGTCTAAATTTTTACTTTATATCACAAAAATAGAGCTCAATTTCAATTAAAAATAGGTTTTAGTTATTCCTTTAGTTACAATTACGATTTGGAACCTTATTTTATAAGCTTTTAAGTAAAAAATTGTTTATTTTTGAATAGTTGTATATAATTAAAGGAAGTACTATTAACATTTCTTGTCACCCTCGGTGTTGTTTATGTGTGGCTCACAGTTATTGTGTTCGCGGGTTAATTAGAAAATTTTGCAAAAATTGAAATAAACTTTAAGAAGCGCTGCTCTTCGTACGTATTCACAATTGTTTGAATAGTATTTGATGTATAGCGTATGATGTGACACTTCGTTAAAAATATTGTTTGGTGGAACAAAACGTGACTTTGAAATAGATCTTGTTATGTTCAAAAATAACCGGCAAAGTGCGAGTCGAAATCGCGCATAAAGGGTTCCGTATCGTTGCCTATAAAAACAGCAACAAAATGAATGTTTGTTTGGAGCCATCCGCATAATGGCAACATAAATACATCATTTGTGAAAATTTCAAGTATCTAACTATAATCGTTTATGAATTACAGCCTGGTATCAGACGAACTGACAGACACCAAAGTGTTAGTAATAGGGTACGGTTTTACCCTTTGGGTATGGAACCTTAAAAATGAGAGGCACAGAGTGGTGGGTAATTTCTTTGATAAATCTTTTTTATATGAGACTTTTTAGCGAACTGCATCTTCCATATACATATTATAAAGGAGAACAGACGGAGAAATTAGTTACTGAGTCACTTAATAGATACATTTGCTTCGATTCTCACTCGTATTAATACATTAATTTAATTTCTTTATCGTATCAATACTTTAATTTAATTTCTTTGTTCTTGTAACAAACCAAAGGGCGGCGTTCAGTTCTGCCACACATCTCTCAACAATGTCTTAAAAACTGTGAGGTGGCAAACGAGATTCATCCATATTAAATAAAGGTTCTAGTAGAATTATTCATGTAAATTCCAGAATTCAAAATTACTTACATCTTGAATTTGAATCAGGTAGTAGGTACGCGGACTAAGAAGTTTTTTGTTCTGGAAATTATAAAACGGTAATTTCGACGAGTTTATCGGTAAAAACAAAACAGTAATTATAAAATGGACAAGCCCTTGTCCATTGTAAAAGTAAAAAATTGGGAGTTTTGGAAAAAGGCCTTTAAGCTTAAGAGTTAAGTTTTAGAGTTAAATGACGAGAGAAACAAAGTAAGCCGTTAGTTACGAACAAATGGTTTTATAGCCACCATAAGGCCTTTAGTGTTGAAATATTAGAAATATTTATTATTTTATTGGTTGTATGCTTGTTATAAAATTATGAATGTATTGTCAAAGACTTTTAGACAAAACGTCAATTATTTATAATAATATTTTCCTTTATGTGTATAGAAAAGGGACTTTTGTTTGAAGAAATTACTTTGCACTTCAATGCTTTGTCACTGGGACAAAACTAATATTTACAATAAGAAAGGAGAAACTGATTACTATTAAATAAAAAAAACCAGTGTCATCCTTCATCACGTATTGCAGTATAGGTACTGTCGGGACACTTCGCCGTTTAGTAAAGTCATTGCGTGTTGATTGGCTGAAGTCCATGTCGCGTTTTGTCTTACCAGAATGAAAAAATGAATATAGTTAATTACCACGAGTGTAAATTGAACCCATAATCAACGAATTTAACGTAACACGTTGTTCTACAGCGCCACGATCATATCAATGACCCAAGTCAAGATTTTTAAGATTTTTTGACATACGAGTATGTTACAAAATAGACATACACACATACAATTTTTCTAAGGTTTCCAAATATTCAATACGTTTTCTCGAAAATGCTGAATAATTTATGTTTTGGTACTATTCTTAAACAGTTTACTCTATAACATTAGTTCAAGTGCAACAACTTTTTACTGTCCCCAACTTGGAATACCAATCCACGAGTACCGTCCAAACCACCAAATACCACGAAACCACCAGACAAAATTGTAACCTACCCACATCCACTTTAATTATCCAATACCGACAGCATTACCTTAATAAAATAATATTAAATACTCTGGAGTCACAATGTACACTCGTACTCGTACATTATTGAGATTGCCCGCGAGACGACACGCACAATACGTATTATCATTGGTGGGCATTAACCGAGTGCATTCTGATGAAAAATAATAGACCCCCCCCCCACATAGGAAGGCTCGGTGGCAACGTTCAACTCGGGTTTAATATATATATTTTTAACTGAGGTTTGGTTAGACTAGGTTTTTAATGCGGTTTTGTCTGTATTATATGGGATACAGATTAAGCTGCATTATGGGGATCGTATGGAAGTAGCTAATAGTTTTGTATGATATTGCTATTCTAAGTGTCCGAGTTCTCTGTCCGCAAGTACAATGGATTATATAATATTTTTTTAATACGAAGCAGTAATTTCTGAGATTAATGTGTTTAACCTAACAAATTTTTCAGTTTCATAATATTAGTAGAATTATGGTTTTTGATTAGAAATATTTGGTATGGTAAAGTTATATGGGCTTTTAAGACATTTTAGTTTAATAAAATCATAATTTCTTTCTGTTCCTTATTTAATATTTTGTATTAGATAATACATTTTTCTGGTTATTTACAAAAGTTTAAAGCAAAGCAAAATAGAATAAGTATACTGAAAAGGCATATATGGAAGAATATTCTATAGAGAAATAGCCACAGTTGGTATATACTTAGGTATTTATTGTCATGAAGTTCTTTATAGTTTTTAATAAAGTACATTTTAAGTAGTACAGAAGTATTATAACATATATTTTTTAAATACAACCATTTTGAAATTATTACAAATCTATACTAGCATCATAAAGTTGAAAAGTTTGTTTGGCTGTACGCGCTAATCACAGGAACTAAGTGCTTGAAATTGAAGAAACATTTTGATTGTCATAGGCTATATTACATAATATTATTCGATTCAGTGTACCTACGGTCCAGGAATTTAAATTTCACCGATGGAAAAAAGCCGCAAATAAAACCTAGTATGTGTATATAACGAAAGTAAAATGTTTATAATTATTTTTTTTCACGAAAAAATATTTATACCAACATCGCGAACTCTCCAAGCTTACCAAGTAGCTAATTTTAAATTTAGATTAAAAAACACTATAATGCCTCTCTATGACCTACATGCTGTAAAAATACATAATTTACTTGGCAACCCCGTCGAAATTAAACAAGAAACTCAACTAAAAATCTAACATGCTCTCACATATTTTTTAAAATGAATATTTAAAAAAGATCGAGGTAGTGGGCCAGTGAAAAAAATTAATGGTATGTAGACTGAGGTGTCATGGGAAATTTGAGTAAATTAAAATAGGAAGATAGGGCGAATAAGGTTGCGGATGCCATTGTAGACGGGAGTAGCAACTAGCTGCGAACCAGGCCCCGTTGAAAAACGCCTCGCGTATTGTGCCTTCGTAAGTAATTAGGTGCGAGAACTATTATTGTATAATGTTATTATATTATATGTTGTTATATAGAGTTGCCATTTTTTTTACATGGCCAAGGAAAGGGTGTTTTTTTTAGTTGACATTAATTATTTTTAATGATGACTGTGTTATATCTTTGTGTAGATGTTTGTATATAGTGAGATGTGAATATTTTTAATGTTTTTGGACGCCTGACTTCAATATTTTCATAATATTGTTGTGTTATAAAAGAAATACCCTTTTAAAATTAAGCAAATCAGCGTTTAATTTCGTTTCAACCTAACATTATAACTGCATTAAGGCTTAATTCCGTGGGTGGTGGAAGTAGTTTTTAACATATCCTAATTCGAACCCTAATTAAGTCATACGTTCCTATCAAGCTACCTTAAAATTTTTAGACGCTGTGAGAAGCGAATTTAAATATTTTATTGTAAAGAACTTTTTTTGGAGAATTTATATATAGTGGTCTCTCACGATTTTGACCGTTCTCTCGTCATCTCTCCGTGTAGTGCTCCCCCGCCCTCCATATATGCTAAATTATAACTTTCTAAGTCTGATAGGATCGTCTGTGTGTTTTTCTGCCAGTTACGCAGTAACTGTAGCTATGTGAAATCTTGCAAGCTCAATTTGAACCTCCTTCTGTTCTTATTATATGTAATCAATATTGTTGTTATTAAAAAATGGCGGCCGGATCAAAATGGTGGATTATAAATTTTTACACAACCCATCTAATGTGGGTATCAAATGAAATGGCTTGATTTGTACAATACAAAAACTTCATGAAAAAAACATCTTTAAAGCTTTTTTAAATAAGGCTTTCTTAATTAATATACTATGTACCTATACCTACATAAAAAACCTATTCTCAGTGAGTATATAAAAAGATTAGAGTCGCATTTGTCATCTACAAATAGAAATGTCCCAACTCTATAAAAATGGCGTTAAATTTTAATACAATATTAATTTGCTTCAAAAGTTTTTGTTTAAAAAAATAAATGAGCAAATTGCGTAATAGTTGAAAATTACAAACGACATTGTAGTTTTAATGATTATTTCTGATTTCTTAAGAATGCGTTTCTTTCTTTCAGTCTTTCTTTCTTTATCTGTTTTATTTTATGATTGCACTAAAGTTAACTTTTAAATAGAAAAAATATCGGCACACGACAACGTCGTAAAACAATTAAATTCATTTTAAAAATATCTATATTATATTTTAAAATTGTTTAAGTGCTATAGGTTATATTTTTTTGGCTATATCCGGCTTAGGCAAGAGGACTTGCCACTTATTTTTTTACTATAGTTTCACGCTGTAGCAGAGAAGGCATAGGCACTTAGTGTTAAGACACTTCTTTCTCCATTTTCCACCCGGTTTAAAGACGTTGTGGGATTAGCGCCGAAACTCTACCTAACGCTTTGCGCGTTACCGGAGTGAGGGAATGAAAAGATTTCACCATAACGGTGGCAACCGTTACTTGTTTTATAGATTCTTTTCTAAATAAATGTCCCTAGCTCTATTCGATACATGCGACCTAGGATCGTTACGTGTACTAGCAGGCACCCATTACCCTATGATAGAGTCAATTATTGATCTAAAATCGCCTATTACCTACAGTAAAACTAGATGGCGTTACTAGTTTCATTATGAATTTATTATGAGAAACTATGTAGACAATATTACTAAATGAAATAGTGTATATATTTTAGTTTCTTCCATTTCACGAGAAATAAAATTATACCTTAAAAATATATCTATCCTATATACTTTCCAAACTTGCCCATTAATTAATGGGCACGGGAACCTTGTAGTATCTAGTATTAATCATTTTAAAAAAATATTTAGGTCCGGACGTTGGGTTCTAGTTTCCAAATCAATATTTTTTGGAAAAAATTGGGGGTTGGAAATTATATTGGGATACATATCCATGATACTCTGTATCTACTATGTGAAGTACGGAAACAAATAAATGATTTAATTATAGGTATTTAATTAATTTATTAGATATCTATATATTCTTTAGTTTTGCATAAAGTAAGCTTTTATACTTTATGTAGATGTACATATGATATTATCTAATTTGATAGAGCGTTGAAAAATTTGTTATTAAAATTACAGATAGATGGCGCTATTAGTAGCTATCTAACATTAAATGTACATACAATGACTTAGATTAGAGGGAGAAGAAGGAAAAGCAAAGTAAAGGTTTTTTATAAGGTAATGAAATATTTAATATTTTCATTTTCTCGCTCTTGTAACGAGGCAAAGCGCGGCGTTGAGTTCCGTAACTTGACAGGAAATGGCTCTAGAATTCGGCGAAAAGAGCAGCACGGACCAAATATCTACGGTAATAATATCTTGTATATAGCTGATTTGACAGGAAGTAGTTAAAGTCAAGACATTCCATACTCTGTTTTCCGTTTGAATTCGATATAGTTAAATATTTATTCAAGTGTCTATTTCTTAGTTTTAAATATTTTGATTTACTTTAAAAACAATTACTTTAAAGCAAAAAGTACGTTGAAGTATGTAGAGTAAAAACTCTACATACGATATTTTGGGTTTATATCTGTAATAAGAGCAACACAGTTACTAAAAAATCCATTTAGGTCCCAAAATATCGACTTTTAAACCTAGGAAAAAGAGATAAATAGAAAATTATCACTCTACCCATAATATATATACCTCGAAAACATCTAACAAAAGATTTATTAAATAACATAATCGTCTTTATACTCTACCATTACTTATATATTTAGTATGAGAGCTTAAATACATTTGGCACGTAGCATTGAAGCAATTTAAACTATCAACAATAAATGACAATAGCGCCTCGCAAGCAATAAAAATTACAAGAAATGCCTAGCTTAGGGTATAATTATTATTTTATTATTCCTATAAAGGGGCTTCTTAGAAGTAAGAAGCATTGCTTTACAAAGGTAATCGGAGAGATTTGATTTTGAATTCTATTTGTATCGACATTGGATTGATTTTGCATTGTGTTCATCTTAAGTAATATTTTTATGATGGTTTTTAATATTTTTATGGTGGTCATCCCGTTAGTGAGTTCAATTGTTTTTGTGCCGCAAATGAACAACGGCAACGGAGCGTGTCTGACGCCTCTAACAAAAGGTATTGATGCTATACATTAATACCGGTATACCTACATATAATACGGGTATACCTATATTATCTACCCATAAGTATATCTATAGGTACTAAATGACAATAAATAGATTTAATATTTATTTATATATAATTACATTACTGTTAATAATAATAAATATTAAACAATAGAATGGTCCTTCATTATATGGTTAAATAAATATTTTTCGTAGCACAGATTTATACCACTTAAAATGAAAATACACTTTAACAACATAAAAGTATTTTTCAACTTGAAAAGTGGAAAATTTCATCTGGTCAAGAAAATTAATTTAAGACATATCTTAAATTAATGTATAAAGCTCTAGAATGGAAATTCAATTCATATAGAGCACGATATTTATTTACAAGAAATTTAACTCATAACTTTTTTCTTTTTTTTAACTCATTTTGTATGATTAGCCTAACACGCAATGTTTCGTGAATTCGGCAGAGTGTGGAACGGAAGTGTCTTAATGGGAGCGGAGTATCTTAACTCTAGGTTCCTACGTTCCCTCTGTCTTCCTGCTATCTACAGAGTGTAGCTGAAAAAAAACCAACACTAGTTCCTTCGTTCCTACCGTGCTTATACATAAGCGGAAGATAGGTTCACGCTGTATTCCGAGTATAGCAATATAATACCCCACTTCGTTTCTCAGACATTGCCCAACGCCATCATAGTCTATATAATACCTTTATTAGACTAAGTATCTGTGAGTGTTTAATTTAATTTGTTTTTATTCCTTTTAAATTTATAACAATTTTTTAAGATAATATCATTAACACATTGCTTTTTCACGTTTTATGGTAGGTATCTTGACAAAAGGCAATGAATAAAATAAAAGAAACTCTAATATTAAATAAATAAGTGAAAAAAAAAAATCATTATTTTAGAGTTAATGAAACTATATGTTTCATTATTTTCACGCATTGTTCATTAATAACATAAGACTGGTCTTTAAAGGATTTTATTTATGTTAGAACTTTACGAGGTATCGCTTAGCGGTCGTAAATCGTGTAATGTTGGTCTATTCACTTCCAGCATCCATTTTCTTTATTTAATATGAAATTTTAAGTATTTTTCTTTAATGTTTAAAATAAGTTTATTTATTTCATTTAATATTTTTGGGCAACTGTATTTGCTTGGTACCTACTTAATTATTACTTTGAAGTAACAATTATATTATTTAATGAATCTTTTTATAATAATTATCGTGTATTATTAATGTGTAATCTATCCGTATTAATATAGTGAAGCTGAGAACTACAGCTCTATATGCAATATATTGGATCACGTTAATTGATTCCATGTAACCCACTGTAGCTACCTGCGGTCAAAGCTACCTCGGGTACTTGGAATGTGTCATGTGTTGATGTGTGAGTTACTTCCGTTCGACTATAGAGGCAAATCCGCAGGCAAAAGGTAGTATAATATTTTTTTATGACATACTATGTCATGTCATGATATGTTATTATAATTAGATAGATACTTCTTATAAAATTTTTATAGATAAATATGTGTAGGTATATTTAAATACTTCTGCATACCAGTAATAAGTAATTGAAATACTGTGCATACATAAAAAAGATTGTGGATCCATAGTGTAAGTAGTTCCTTAATTTTATCTTTATTTGGTATATGTTATTTAATAAAAAAAAAATTCTATATAAAAAGAAATAAAACTTAAACATAAAGGTAAATTTAAGACCGAGTTCTATTACAGCGGTTATATCATGCATAAGAGAGCTTGTGATATGCTTCTAAACAGCTGTACGTTCCGCAGTACCGAGGGGTATTGGTGCGACGAGTAGGGGGCACGAACTGTACGAGGTAGGATAGAGACGCCGCTACTCCGCGAGGAGGGGCTCGAGATGTACTCGCCAGCTACCCATTGGTGGGGGCCTCGCCGCCCGCTGCCTCGACCGCGCCCCCCGCCGCCAGGCCCGCGCGGGCACCACGACACACCATCAGTCTACCGCCCGAGTCCGACGCGAAACAGTCTCTCGTCTGTGCTCATTCACCATTGTGCCATAGTAGCTAATGTTCTAACAGAACTCTGTGTTTATTTTATTTGTCAATATGTCGACACTAAGTCATCACCCGTACGCGTTCTCGATGCATCCTGGTATGCTCCCGGAGTACCCGAGCGCGCCGCAGCCGCTGCCTGCCTCCTCGCCGCAGTCGGAGGGTCATATTAAAAGACCCATGAATGCTTTCATGGTCTGGTCGAGGCTCCAGCGTCGGCAAATCGCCAAGGATAACCCGAAGATGCATAATTCGGAAATATCTAAACGTCTCGGTGCCGAATGGAAGTTGTTGACTGAAATGCAGAAGAGACCGTTTATAGATGAAGCGAAGAGGCTCCGTGCATTACACATGAAGGAACACCCGGACTACAAATACAGGCCGAGGAGGAAGCCCAAACCTCCCACACCTGGCTCAGCTCCCGGTGCCGGCGCCTTCCCGAGTTTCCCGCTGCCTTACTTCGCGGGTCCAGCACCCACTGTGGGACCATTAGATGCTCTACCATATCCAGCTGTGCCACCATATTTCCCACATCAGTTAGATCACTTGCAGTTCTCAAAATTGATGGCTCCGGCCGCTGAGAAGCTGCCGACGGCGTCCTCGGCTGCCGCTGTGGTATCCTCGTTCTACTCTTCACTATATACGCAACCGGCTCCGCCCAAGCACTTCTCCTCACCCCTGTTCCACCAGTACGGCGCGGCCCCATCTTCGCCGGTGTCGCCGGTCACGCCGACGCAGCACAGCCCTCACGACGACCAGCTGAGACGGCCGGTCTCCGTCATATATTGAAGACCAACGTGCCTTCCTTGAAGGACATCCATCTTTTAGGGTATGGCAGTGATGTGTTAAAGTAAAGACGATCAAATGAGGACATTATTTATTGTTTTTAGACTTACGCTTAGTTGAATATTGTAAATCCGGTGTGTTTCATATCAGTGCTTGTAAATATGTTGAGACGTAGGCCCGTTAGTGGGTGTCGTATTAAGTTTATTAGACTGTGATTTTTTTGTTTTCGCGCGTCTTCAGATATTTAAGTTCATATTGTGAAGTGAGATCGGTACCAAAAAGAGATTAATTCATGTACTTATGTAGGCGTCAGTCACAATTCAGTAGCTGTAGTTCTCCATGTGAATTCTGGTTTTTGTTCTTCTATATTGTATTAGCATAACGTGTTAAGTTTAATTAGTTCTGATTTTCCGATGTTTGATCCTCGCAATCGGTTGGCATCGGTTCGTGTAATTAATTTATTACCAGAGTAGATTTACTTGGAGTATTTATAAATTAGTCGATTTAATTGTAAGTGGATTAGTGGCTATCAAATGTACATACTAGTTTGTAATTCTAAATCGATGTCAGTACCAACGATGTATTATATACTTAATTTGATGAAAGAATTTGTTAACGCCATACGAATAAACAAAATTGTTTTTATTTTATCACTTTGTTTTCTTTTACTTTGTGTTGTTTTACCCTGTACGAATAAATTTGTGTTTTTGCAACCACAAACACACACACAGGACAATTATATCTTTATTGACTTACAAAAAATACTTAAATTTCATACACAACTAATAATTTTATTATTCTGTTACCTATATTAAAAACTGAGATTTATCTAATGATTATTGAAGATGATATCAGTTTTTAGGCAAATCATTTTTCAAAAGCTTAAAATTTTATTTGATTATAAAATCAATTTAAACTACTAAATATTTAAATCAATTACTTTAAATATATAGCTATATTATTAATTTTAGCAAAATACAGAAATTTAAATAACAACTTATGTTTAATAACATAATTTTTTCAAATAAATTTTATGTACAACTTGTAGAAGTTTACTCGTGTCCGACGGCATGATTTACTATTATATAAGCAAAGTAACAAGCTTAATTTTATTATTTTCGAATAGGTTAATTGCATGAGCTAAAATAAAACATACATCTATTGTTTTTAAAATATATAATTACTAATTATTTAGTAAAAATATTAAATATAGTTTGAAAGATTGATTAAATACACCAATAATTAACTTGAAACATATGAGTGTTTCAAAAAAATACTTTTTTTTTCGAGACACTTTTCGCGTCTAATATTTTTCATAATATCGTAATATTATTAAATTAAATCGTTATTTTAGACAATTAATTTTCATTTAGTTGACAATAAGGTTTTTAAATCTATAATTATTTAAAAGTTTCATAGTAGCAGTGATGACTTGCGCTTAACATAATGTGATATACTTTAAAGCACGCATCTTAGAAAAGTAAAGAATTTTTTTTAAAAATATATATATAAACTTCTGTTAGCTTAGGTACCCCACTTTGTGTGGAAAATGTGGTGTTAGGCTTATTTGCTTAAAAATTACAATTGACAAAGATATTTTTTTCAGTATTTTATTTGAAAGTTTTTAATAACTAATTAATCGATAATAAGTAAATGAAACCAAAATAAATAAAATGTTTAAAATCAAAGGGCTTTTTTTTCTTTTTTATAAATATATTTTGAGGCGCATATATACTTAATAATGACGTAATTGCATTAATTTTAATAAAAAGTATTATAGTTAAATGTAGCAGAGGCCAGTCGTAGCGACTATGAACGCGACAGTTGGTTGGATTCCCATTCGAGTAAATCAAATATTTATTTTTTATTTCTCGCACGCGGCGTTGAGTTTCGCCACTCAACATGCATAGCCAGAATTCGGCAGAAAATGGGGAACAGAAGTGTCATAATAAGGAGGGATTGTTTGAACACCAGGTTCCCAGCTTTCCTCTAAATAAAAATAAAACTTACAAAAATAAAACGCATCGATGTATGCGGAAGGACTAATATACAAACTTTGATTCTGTCTCCTGCAATATATCAAACAGTACAAATAGGTGCAATGACGTCATATCGTATCACTAAATGAATGTTAATTCAATAATTATTATAATATACACTATTTAATATGAACAACGTTTGTAAGTCTAAGCAAAGGGAACAATACAAGAGCTCAACAGATGGCGCTACTGGTTTCTACGAAAGGATTGTTGGAGAGCTTTATGCGACAGTTCCGAGATATGTATAAAATAAGAATTCTCATTAACTGTCAGTTTCAGTACTTACTTGTTATTAATTCTAATTATAAACAAAACATATCGTTTCAAAATAAAACTCATCCGTTACTGTGTGACTTAAAAAGAAAGCATCAGCGAAATTACGTGGAGTAGAACGCTGAAATTTGACAGGTTCCTATGCAAGTCTGAAATTCCTTCGACAACGGAGATAAAATTTACACGTTTTACATCGTCCATGCACATGAAGTTGCGGGCGATAACTAGATTAAATATATAAAAAAGCTTTCGTTATTTACTGAGTCATTCACAAAAATCTCACCCACCGTAGAACGCTGAAGTTTGGCATGTAGAGTCCTTGGATAGAGTAGGAGAGTATCTTCTAATAGAGACATTTTTAACTTTATGTAGAAACTGGGAACAGTACCTACCTACTTATATAAAGTTTTATAATTCATGTTGATGAAGTAGCGGGTGGTTACAAATCTAAATATAAAGTACTCTTTCCTTACTAACTGAGTAGCTTATTGAAATTTGGCAAGTAGGTTCCTTGGGTCTAATATAATAATAACAATTTCTTAAAATTTCTTCGATTTTACGCTTCATAGTCCACGCGAAAGATCATACAAAATAAAACTCATCCATTTATTATATAATATAATATTTACAGTAACATTGCGATCAAATGAAAAAGGATAAGGCATTGTCATTTTGCTTCTCGTTTATTAATAATGTAGGCACTGAATGGGACTCTCGGCCACCCCTTGATACGAACGAACGACGAACGACGAACGGTGACGAACTTGGTTTTCAATTTAATAATTACGGCCAGATCCAGGGGATTTTTCAATTCAATTGTTTTAATCTATTCTATTCTATTATATTTTATTCTGTTGTTTTTGTTGAGCTTTTAGAGTGTCGGTGTTAAATGTTTTAAGAGTATTTCTTGTAAATTGAACTAATAAACAATCAATAACTTAAAATTGTGCGAATTACCAAACAGCATTAACCAATTGATTTTTAATTTTTTTTTGGGTTCCGCAACTAAACACAAAATGGATCACTTTGTTTTTCGTATACCTATCTGTTTGTCTGTCGTGAGTTCGTTTTCTATTATCTAAATTTTATACCAACAAATAAGTATCATCTTATCAAGTTTTTAATTAAATATAAGCTGCTTGATGAATGTTTGTTTTTAACTCTAATTACTTTCCACGATTTTGTTGTCACCTAAATGTTGACATGTTGGTATAACTCTGTCTAACTTATGTTCTACAAACAATGATATTTTCCCTCTTGACTTTTCTCTTATGGACCTGACTATGTAACTTCACTTTAAAATGCTAGTGTTATGGTTTTATACAAAATGTTATTCATAGTAATGGAATAAGAAATATATATAATTTATGTAATTATTCTTAGTTTAAGTCGCAAAATTAATGGCCACAATCAAAAAAGGATTCTGAAATCGCTTGAATTAATCATTAGTTTACAGGTCATTGTTCAATGTTGGGACTTCAAAGAAGGTTTTCTTCGACTTAAGTGTGTTTGTCTGTAGCCCCTTTGACTTTAACTTTTTTTTAGTTTCATAGAGGAAATGTAGTGTAAAGACATTTCATTCCTGACTTTTCATTGTGTATTTAGTAGCAGAAATCAACGCCGCGTTTTATCGTGTTACCAGAGCGGGGTCGGGTTAAAATAATTCATTTCTCTGAGTGAAAATCGAACTCACAACCTTCGCTTTTGAATTTAAACGCTGTACCATTAAGTTACGTCAACCTTTGATACTTTACTTTATAATATTAAAATACACATACAAATATACATAAAGCAACAATAAAACAAAAACAACAATAGTACATTCGATTACAAAAAGTTGTTAATAGTTAATTATCAATACACACATATAAAATTTATCTATTTAAGCCCATACACGTCTGTGTCTATATGAAAAGCTTCATTACGAACTATTCATTCAGTCTATTCTGTTAACATTTTATAATGCAACCTTGATAAAGATTAATTGTCGATTTAATTGTTGTATGACGTCACTCAGTCACGAAAAGTTTGTTTAAAAAGCAGCTTCATGCTTTTTCCCGTTTTGATGGATAAGCGGAGGGAATCGTAATATTAAGAAACTTCGTTCCTTAGTTTCAAATGAGAATTCAAAGTCGCACATTGTCTACCAAAGCAAGGAAATGAAAATAAGCCAGGATAGCCAGAGGGAACCTAGTGTAAGGCACTCCGTCCTCCATTTTTCCCTCAATTGTCGTGACAGTGTATGTTGAGAGGTGGAAACCAACGCCACGCTTTGTCTTGTTACCAGATTGAGAAAATTAATATAATGTATTCTTCCAAGTGGGAATCGAATAAAGAACCATCACAAGTTTTAAATTTAAACAATTTAATTCAATCAATGCTTCAATATAAAAGATCACCAACCAATGGCCAGGGTAAAATTTTTCTAACCTTCCATCTTCTGCTATCAAATGATAAATGATATATCCATATACGGCCGTTGCGTTGTCAAGATTAATTAAAGCTGTTTTGCCTTAATATATAGTTAGGCAAGAACGGGTAGCTTTGTATACTTGCGATTGCACAGTCATTATCTTTTATATCTATCTTTTTGTAAATAGTTCCTTAATT
This sequence comes from Heliconius numata, assembly GCA_016802625.1. Taxonomy (NCBI): domain Eukaryota; kingdom Metazoa; phylum Arthropoda; class Insecta; order Lepidoptera; family Nymphalidae; genus Heliconius; species Heliconius numata. The sequence continues at coordinate 158,051 of JAEBDU010013237.1, forward strand.
TTTTATATAACTATAGTTCTGTTTTATTATGAAATTGTTGATTCTAACATTGTTGATAGAAATTTGTAGCTTTTTATGACGAAATGTGAGTTTTTGATTGATTTTTTAGTTTACGTTGTGTGTCGCTTAGGTATAGTAGGATAAGCAAAGGAAATCTCTTACTAAGACATTCCATTTCCGCTTCTGCGTACTGCTCAGTTACCGAGACATTGGTTGAAAAGTGGCGGAATTCAACTCTGCGTTTTGTTTTGTTACCAGGGCAATGAAATAAACATATATATTTCATTCATATGTTGAGTTCAGAACCCAACGCCGCACATTGTTTAAAAATTGAGCGAAGAATTAAAAACTACTTATTATTCCCACTATTGGACCCATAACCGTCGCGATTTATAGTTGGAAGGAATAAGGAGATTGGGTTTATTTTTCTTTCCATGGCATTGGTATCAATGATAAGCAAATATAACCTAATGTTTCCTTTTCACTGCATGTGACACCAGGTTCCCTCTACCTACCCTGCTTGCCGGGACGAAAATTGAAGCTGTTTTTCCATAGAAAATAAAAAAAATGCCTTATTTATTAAATTGGGTCGAATATAATTTAATATTCAAGGACGTACTAACGTGTATTGAAACGAGGTATACAAATAACAAATAAAATATTATTTTGTATTTTTCTTGTATTCAAACCCTTATTTCGAGTAGAATTGTGCTTTGAATTTAATACCGTTGATTTTGTATTACGATTCGTTTGTACGATGTTTGAGTGATTTTCTATGTTCAATGAGAATATGTGGAGGTCTTAAAGAAGGGGAGACCATATGGTAAATCATGAAAGGTCATAGATTCAATTTTCTTTTACTTTTTTTCAGTTTCACTCTTTTTTCAGATAGCAGCGTAGTTAGTGCGTGTAGTGATAAGACACTCCGTGCTCTTCTTTCCGCCCGAGACATTGTTTGCAAAATTCAATTCCAAATTGCAGAAAATAAAATAATTCATCTTTCAGAGTGGGGATCGAACAAAGAACCATTTCTGTAACTTGCACGTCATATTTGTATAGATATATAGAGCGAATAGAAGAAATGAAAATATAAAATATCTCATTTTCTCGAGTGAAAATCGAACTCACAACCTATTGCGATTACAGTCGCCCCTTCTGCCCCTATACCACGACTGACATCATATGAACATTACTCTGATGTCAATATCCTATTGAACCTTTGAAGGTACCCTAAATAAGGTTGCAGTATACAATATCTATACTTCTATTCTATTCTACTATAGTATTCTATAGTATAACTATAGCTATAGTAGTGAATCAAAGAAACAATGACATGAACTTTACATTAAGGGGAAAGGTCACTTACAATTATTCTACGGTCACGAGTAAAATTAGAAACAATATGTCAAAGATTGTATAATATTACATATATTCTAATTGAGTTGCTATTTATATGATTTCTCAACTTTGGCTATGACTTTTGGGGTTACACGACCCCAAAAGTCATAGCATATACTACTAGGTACTATAATAATGTCAGTTTAATTAAGAAAACTCGAGTAGTTTGAATATTATTTTTAATTAACAATTATATTAATTTATAACTAAAGAATAAAGATATAAATTGGTTATTCTTTTATTTGTTTTGAACAGGCTGTTATAGTTTTAATTTCCATTCATTAATCAGGAAGAGCTGAAGATCGAGCTCAGTGGCGTGCCATTGGAGAGGCCTATGTCCAGCAGTGGACGAGGACAGGCTGATGATGATGATCATAATGATGATGAATCAGGAATTAATAATATTTAATAAATAATAATATTTAATTTTCGTTACTAGAGAGTAACAAGACAAAGCGCGGCGTTTAGTTTCATCGGAGTGTCTTATTATTAGGTTAGCGTGAAACTAAACAAGAATTAATACAAAAATTCTTGTAGGTAAATAATATCGCGTGACTACCACGCGTACGACGGGATCGTCATACGAAGAAAATTATGCCATTAAGCTTTAGTTTCCCCAATTTAAGCTTATTTTATAGTACAGTCTATATATTGACCTAATTATTTTATTTAAAGCCCTGCTAGTAGTTTTGTATAATTATTTTTATTATTAGCTTCACGCTTTATCACGCTAAAAGGAGAGTAGACAGAGGGAACGTAGTGTTAATGTAGGAAGCCTTTTTATTGAATTTTTGAGAGAAAGAAAATAGTTTAAATAAAATCATTCCCTCGGGTAGGAATCGAACGCATAACCGTCGTTTCGTCGCTGTCCCAATGCGATATGATGGCTTTATTCCCTCTTATTTCTGATGGAATTCCTTTCACATAATGTTATAAAAAAAGATTAATGTTTAATTATTTAGTTATATTTACATAGAATTACTATTTAAGTATATTATATGCATATAATCTATATAATTTTCAGACAAACGTACTATCAGACAAGCGTATAATATTTATTAATAGATTTTAATATAAATAATACATTACATTATTACTAATGACTGTCCTTTATTAATATCCACACATACATTTTGTATAAAGTTAATAAAAACCAATTCTTTTGCATAACAAAGCCCCATAGTTCCGCTAATAGTACCGCCATATATAACACTAACAATATGTATGTCTGTCTGTCACACAAACCACGTGTAGCCGCGAAATAAACGTCACCAGCCACCATATCTCCTAATTTATCTTTTCTACAATCATTTTTACAGCGTTCGCAACCCCCAGTGATTAATGATGGATGGATTCCTGAATAATTACCAAGACTTTTAATATTCAAGTGACTTTCTGTTGAGCTTTCGTTTGCAGCTTTAAAGTTCAGCTATAAGGTCTAAATTCTAATGTAACACCAAGATGACCCTTGATGAGGGCTTTAAAGGAGAAACACCGTAACCGACGCCAGTTTTTTATTAAAATTTTAATATTCTCAGCAAGGAATAGAGCTGATTTTGGGGGGTTGGTGCTAAGAATATACAACAAAGGCAAGAACCATTGAGTGCAAATCTCCACTCGAGTTTTAAGGGTAGAGTGTACGTTATTAATTTGTTATAATTGTCCCCCCCCCATCTCATATTTGCACGCATGTGGCATTTTTATTGCGAATTATTCACAATCATTAATTTTGTTTTTCTTTTCAACACTCTAAAAGCTAATGTGTTTCGAGTGGAGGTATTATTTCATTTGTAAGAGAAATATGTGTATTGGACTTTTTTTTGTTGGACTCAAGTGATTTCTTTTTAAATTATGTATCGGTTACAATGGTTGCAATCGCAAAGTTTGGTAGGCAGATCGTTTTATATGATTTTTTTTCTTTGTTATATCGATTTGGTTATAGCGCTTGTATTGAATTGTTTAATTATTGTTCAAGAATGTAATGTATTATTCATTAGTCGTATAATAATAGCACTTTCAAAAGGATCCCTAATATAGCTATTTGTAATTAGAAATTTTCGTCACCCTACTATGTAATATAAAATATTTAGTTTTATGTTGTATCTCAAACATAACAGAAACCGCAGAAACCTAGCAGGAATACACTCTTTTGCTAATTCCGGTTCAATTTTTGAGATATTGCATGTAGAGTGACCGAACTTAACGCCTCTCTTTAATAACAACATAAAGAAAACAAAATTATTCTTCGTAGCAGTAATCGAACTCGTAACTATCTCACATGTACGGCTAGTCATTGTGCTGCACTTTTTAATAAAATTAAAAGACTTTTATAAGATTTAAAAGTGATTAAGAACAGACCACGCTCTAAAGTATATCACATACCCCTAGTTACTCTCACGCCATTCAAAATCAACAAAACCAATAAAAATATGGCTCGTGCGAATTGAACCCGCGACCGCCGCCATAAAGGACAGTGCCAGTCACACAAAAGAAAAATAAAAATTAAAAAAGCACGTCATACATAACAAATATTCATTCAAAAGTATAATCGGTAATTTTATTGCAAGTTTCACACATCAAGAACCCTCTGTTTGAGGACAGATTAATTTGCATAGCCATTATGGTGTACCCTCCGTTGTATACCACTGTTTGTATGTCAATTTCGGTTTGTAGGGATTTAATAAATTTGCGAATGAGTATCATTATAAAATTGCCGTTGCTAATGCTCTTTTATGTGGTTTTTTATTGGGATAAGCGTTTTGGGATGTGGATTCGATTCTTGGTTAAAGCAATTTTGGTTCTTTTATAAGCTTTATTAACCTGCAGCTTCGTTTTCAATAGTCATATTCAGTTAAATTAATTTAAATAGAAATCATTAACGAGAAAAAGTAAAAAAAAAGTGTTGAAAATCTCTCAAAAATGTCAGTAATGTCAGTCGAATTAATCCAATAATACCTTATAGAATGAAAAAGCCAAACACGCGCATAAATATCACGAACACAAACCATCAATAGGTATAAACAATTTAATCGATTACCATTAGCGTCGCTAACGGTGTGCTTTCTTCCGTGCAGTTTGTCCCCAAGAGCAACGAGTGCCACTAAATATTATAACGAGACTCGAACATCAGCGTTTCTCAAAGTTTTATAGATGAAATATGCTTTTAATAATTGTTTTTTGGAGATATATTATTAAAGAAGTACATACTTTCTTTGGCTTAATAATAAATTATCTTTATTTTCTCTGTTATATGGTTCATTATATCGTAATAACACTTTTCATAAATACAGAAATATTTGTACTAAATGAGCTATATGTAGCTAATGCTACAAACCGGCTATTAGCAAGTCGGACTCGGTTCCACCACTACCGTAGTAATGTAGAATGCAACTTAACACTTCATTTTATCCAGAACAGTATCAATCAGACATTTTCATGTGTCATGAATTTGAACATGGCGTGGTGGGGAGAATAAGCGACTTCCATTCCCCACTTTCCACCGAATTCTGGAGGCATTGCATGATGATTGGCAAAAGTACACGTCGCGTTTTGCCTCGTTACCAGTGCTAAGACTTTATAATATTAAACGAACCCACAACCCGTCGCGTTTACAGTCGCCCGCTGGTGCCCCTGTGCAAAAACCCCCAAACCAAGCACCCCCAATTTTCCCCCAATTGCCCCTATTTTCGAGATATTGCATAATATATATAATAATGGCGGAAATCAAAATATTTCATTACCCCAAGTGGGAATCGAACCGCCGTGTTTACATTCAGGTGCTCCGCCACAGCGGCCTCGATTCCTTGTGCTGTTGGTATATAATAGTAAACATAATTTAAAAGGTATTCGTTGTCGCGGAATAATATAAATCTGAAGTGATAAAAGTAGGTCACATATTGTTATGGCACGCGGGCTACAAGTATGTGGATATAAGATGATATGTGTTATTTGAAAATAAACATTTTATCACTTTTCTTTAAAAAATCTAGCTCGCTAAGCTCTTCACTCTCCGATAAATCTCGAGTCACCGCAAGGTAAGTGGCGCAACTAAACACCGCGCGTTTTTACCATGGTGAGAAAACGAAAATAATATTATATAGGTACAGTGATTTTGAGTTTCGGTTTCATTTTATTTGATGATTCCTCAATTTCGCTAGATAAAGCAGATAGAGCAAGATTTAGCAATGACCATTTTTTCATATCTACGTCTTCACATCACAATCTAGTGTCTAAACACTCCGTTTCTTGCTTTACATTCAATTTTGAAATATTGCATGATAATTGGCGAAACTTAAACGAACCAGCTATGATAAGCTCTAAGTGTTTTGGTTAAGAAAGTACGACGACAACTATGTTGGAAAAAAATACGTGCCAAATCTGTTCCTGGAGTTAGGTCCCTGGACGATCTAAAAAGCAATAGTTGTGCATCAGGACATGAGAAGTGCAGTACTGTGGATGCTGAAAATTGTGCAAAGTGGAGTAGACTTAGTCAGAAGACAGACTCTAGCAACTAAAGCCGGAAGAACAAGAAAAGCCGAGAAAACAAGAAACGAAGAACTTATTTAAATTATTCTCTACAGGAAGTTCTAGTATAAAAAAATAAATATTATAATATGACCTCCATACCAATATATAAGAAACTACGGTACATTGTAACATTACTTGTACAATATAGATACGTATTGTACTCGTATGTAACTGGTTTGAAGAGTTGTAAAAAATAACAGGCAAACAATAATTTTTATTATATCTATCTAATAAGAAACAAATGGCCACTCGAAATCTTTTCAATCTAAAGTACACTTTTTTCATCTTTTGTTAATCCCATCTATTCTTATTTATTAAATTCTTTTGTATTTATTATTATATTAAAATGATAGGCATTATATAAAGGTACGTTGGGCATAGTGAATTAGTAGTGCGCGAAAACTGACGGAGCTTTCCGGTCTTCAAGTGGCAAGTGTTTAAACGAACTATAGAATATAATAGAGAAATTAAAACCTATTCCTAAGATATTAGGTTTAAATTTGATTAAAAACAGCGGCCAGGATGAGTTTATAAGTATTTTTTAAGTTGCCGCATCCGTTTTGTAAGTGATACCTTCAATTTGGTGTAAAGGGGAAGGTAGTTTTTGACTGTGATCTCTTCAGAATGGTATATCATGTGGTTTTATGTATAATTGTTGTTAAGGGATAATTTTGTTATATCTGGAGGTAGTAAGTTCGATTTCTTGAATTTATTGTATGATAGAGACAGTTGTATCGAAGCGGGGCTGTGCCTAAGACACTAGAAGGAATGATGATTGAAGAATTGTCATTTCAATGTCAATAAGACAATGGAGTGTCTTCACTCTAGGTTTCTTGCCTCACATTGCTGTTTTAAGTCTATGTCCTGCTCGTCCTTTCCATCCTACCGTGTGCAAGATAAACGTACGATATATTAGATGCGTAGTTCGTAATTGCGATATTTTTATCAAAAAAGCAAAAGAAATTAGTTAATTCTAATTATTTAATAATATTTCAACTAGCTATATATAAAATAAAATAAAAAATATAAAAAAACTATACGATTAGATATAAACGTGCCAACCAATAATCTAAATGAGTAAACAAGAGTCATCACAGTTTCCATCGCATTAAGTTCTCAACAATTTCACAGCGATCCTAATCGAGGGCTATGGGCTATGCATAGCGGATCATCCCCCGGGACTGGACGCGTGACTTGCCAGTTTAACCCTTAAGTTTCTACCCCCGGTATGTCTCATATAAAAGGGAGTAGAAACTTGAGATTTTTTGGACACTTTTCTTTTTTAAATGTATTAATAATATTTTGGAGGAGGAGAAAGTAGTGTTAAGATACTTTGTTATTCCGAGCTTAGAGACAGGCAATGTAAATACATATTATAAGGCAATTGAATATAGAACTCATAAAAATTTTACATACACCGAAACACTGCTCAACGAAAAATTGGAGGGGGTTGCAGAGGAAAAGGGTTGTAATCCCTAAAAACTGATACTGTTAATAAAATTTTCAATAAGAAATTGTAATAATTATAAGAAAGTTATTTTTTACTGATAAGTATAATATAAGCGTTTGCTTAACCTTTGTCATCTATTTCAAAGCTGACTTCCAGTCGATGTGGGCAGACCTCTACCTTAAAAGGGTCCAAGATTGATTGTCTAAACAGTCACTTTGAATATGTTGAGACTTGAGAGCTATTCACGGAGATTACGTATTGCAAATTTAATAAGAGTATTTATTTGGAAATTTTATTTTATTATAGGATATTTTATGACTGGTTTTAAGCAATTATTATTATGCATCTTATCTTCATCCCGTTTATATCAGGGGTAGGCAGAGAAAACTGTTTTCCACCTGAATTTGTAAGATATTCCGTTTATTGTATCGTTGTAAGCCACAGCATATGCTCGTGCACGAAATGTCATATGTTAAAGAAATGTGACATATATAATATTTTGTCTTTTGTGTTTTTCAGCTTTACGCTGTGCCCTGCACATAGCAGGGTAGGCAAAAGGAACTGGAAACCTAGTCTTAAGACATTCTGTTCTCATCGAGACACTTTCTTTTTCTACTTTCCGTCGAATTCTGAAGGCATTGCATGTTGAGTGGTGGAAATGACAATACTATTATTTCCTCGAAAGGAAATCGAACTAACAATCCTTTGCCTGATCGAACTCATAACCTGTCGCGGTTACAGTCGCTCGCTTGTTCCCCTGCGCCACGACTGGCCACAAAGATAAATCTAGTTGTATTATATAATTGAAAATCTTGTGGCCTCATAATTGATATATTCTACAAATATTGGTAGACATATATACCGTATGTAAATACAATTGTTAACCATTTCATTTTGTCACAGAAAAATAAGTTACATAATTCTAGTAACGACACTAACATTATACCTAGTTTATAACGCTTCCGCTAACTGTTCAGGTCATTTCGTAAATTGTATGTAAATCTATGTATAATGGCAGAAGCCACAAAAACTCGAGTAATGCTTTAGTCTTAAGGAAAATGGAACAAAGATTTTCAGTTTTTATTTGGAAACGAAAAATATTTATTAAATATTGCCTACAAGCGTGCCACTTTAAGTGCGACAGGTTGTGGGTTCGATTCCCACTCGAGGATACAGTACGAAGTACCCTACGTTATACCTTTTATTACTGCTTATTAGATAATGTGCATTAAATATGTAATATCGGTGACTCGCGTACTGATCAAGATTCCGCTTTGGCAAGACGAAGCGCGGCGTTGAGTTGCGAAACTCAACACGCAATGTCTAACAAAGGGAGAACGGATATTCTTCTGTTCTCTCTATCCTGCTATGGATATATCTAGTTTAAAGCTAAAATAAAATAAACACACAAAAATGAAACCCACCTGATATATTAAGAGCTTGACTGGCAAACGCTAACATTGTACAATAAGTTCTTTCACAAATTTCCTACGCTCTTCAAAATAATGTGGAAAACAAGGCAATCTGTCGGTGTCCCAGTTTATGTAACCACATACATCAATAATAACCATTTCTTTGACACTAATTGGTTAAAATTACTTTAAAGATATGAGAAATACAGTATTTTTGACTTTAGTACTGTGTAATAAGGGTTATGGAGGTGATGCAAGGAAAATTGTTTAAATTTTTCTCGTTTTTCATACAAAATTAGTTCGATTGACGTGTGTCTTGTGGAAACGTTTGACATCCGCGTTTAAAGGAACACGTATTATGTGTTTTAGAGTCGTGTGTGGTTTGTCTTCAAAGAGTACAAAGCAAACAATAGTATGGGCAACGTTTGTATCTTGTAACCCAAATTTGAATATTGTTATTGCGACAATATAGAATAGTATAGGAAATTTTGCAATTATATTATATTTTTTTAGCTTCACGCTCTAACTCACACTAGTGTTAAGACACTCCGTTTCACACTCACCGTTTGGTAAGGCACTTCGTTACTCATTTTCCGCCGAATTTTTCAAGGACTTGCTTGTTCAGTGGCTGAATTCACTAGGCTTATGGCTTGGTGCCAAAGCGAGAAAATGAAAATATGTATTAACTAGCGGCCCGCTCGCGGTTTCACCCGCGTGAACTATGTTATTATTAATTTCTGTCTCCATGACTACGTCCTAGTGACGTTGATCCAAAATTTGAGACTCCTAGCATTTATAGTAACGAAGTTTCATACAAACTTTCGACCCCAAAAACAACCCCTTAGAAGTCGAATATTGCAAATTCCCGTCTTAGCGAGCACCTACGTCCTATAAGTAACTCCTATGCAAAATTTGAGATTCCTAGCACTTGTAGTTTCTGAGATTTCGTGATGAGTGACCTTTCGATTTTATATATATAGATAAATAATAATTAATTCCCCCGAGTGAGAATCGAACCCACAACCATCGCGTTACATTCAAACTTTTGTGCCTCAGCTCCAAACGGCCTCAATAAATGTTTAATAAAAAAAACCCCATATCAATAGTCGCGAACAAAATGCAAAGTAGTTTCACTATAACAAATTGCCCTGTCCCGCGTACAATAAACTACACGGACAGACAATGGTCCAAGTTAAAATAAAACAAGAAACCCTTATCAGATCCAAAACGAGAGTCATTACAGAGATATTCGTCAAACAATAATAACTATCATTTACTTGTCACATACGGACGAATATCATTGATGTAACCGTCCACACTGCTTATTATGACAAAGTTGTATGTAATATACATTTTTGGTTGTGATAGAACGTTGTCAGTATAAGCGGGGTGTCACTTAGGATATTTTACGTTGGACGGGTTGTAATCTTGATTTTGATAAGAAAACGTCTCGCAGGAGAGTCATAAAGAGTGCTCCATTGTGCTTCTGTCAATCATTGATCAATGAAAACGGCTGGAGCGGTATCTCCATAAGATATGTATGATATATTTTTTTGATCGCATTTAGCTGGGAAGGTAGGGAACCCTGTGTTTGTAAGTGTCTTAACACTATGTTTCCTGCGATTTCCCACTTTCTTATAAATTTTCGAGACAGCATGTGTTAATGACATAACACAACGCCGTATTTTGTCTTTATTAGAACCGGGAAATGAAAATAATCCAATTCCACGAGTGGCATCGAACCTACAATTATGCATGTACTGTCAAACGCTAACCATTGCGCCACAATAGCCTTTAATAAATGTATAACTTCCTTCATTTCATACAAAAGAATCGATAACAGATTACAAGATTGTCATAGAGAAATATTAAACTAATGTAATATCGTCGATCCGAACAATAGTTTCGAAGATTCCAAATCAAATAGGTAAGCGAATAAGCTGACCCTCAATAGAATCAAACCCGCACCCTCGCCCCCTATTGTTGTCGGCACCAGACTATCTCTAGTTTAAATAAAAACTTTTCATCTGCTCCAATATGGTTCAATGAAATAGAATTTTCAATTTAGCAATGTTTTTAGGTGGTGCAATCTGCTAAGATTTTTTTTTTGCTTCACGTTGTATCCTGCACATAGCAGGGTAGACAGGGGGAACCTGGGAACCTAGTAAATATATTTAATAAATAGCTTTTTAATTGGAGAGAAGCTTGCGGTAGAATAATTTGTGTTTTGTACTATCTTTTAAGCTGTAGACACAAAAATGAACCTACAACTCTCGTATAAGTACGGTAAGACAACCTGCTATCCGCGTTACTATATGCTATATACTTACGTATTAATATTTAGCTAATATTTATAACAATAAAAGTAACACAATCGCCACACACGTAATTTCGGCAAATAAAGGATTTTATCTTCCAGGTTTAAAGGCAACATTCCTATCTTTCGATAATGGCTATCGTTAATATTACGTACAAACAAACAGTTAAATACTTTTACGAGAGATCGCTCGTAAAAATTGATTGAAGTCCCGTTTAATAACTCCGCCACAATACGATGAGTTATGGACGTCTAAGCATGTGATAGTTGTATTTTATGGCGTTTTCCTAGCAAAAGGTATGATTGAATCCTTTTAATATATCTCTAGATATCCTTATAGCTCAGTGGTGAGAAAGTTTAGTTAATATTTGTTACAAAAGATTCGATTTTTATTTGGAAAATTAAATATCTACTAACTTTTTCAGTTAGGATATCGCAATTTTGTTATATTTTGAAGTATTCTTGGTGTAATGGTGGGTAAGTGTTGACCAGATATATGTATGTAATCGTCCAAGTACAAAATATTGTTATTCTGCAGAATAGGTACTATTAGGTAAACATATACAGGGTTATTAGTAATTCTACATAATCCCGCGAAAGTGATAAGGGCATAAAAAATGAGTTTGTCATATTCTGCCTAGGCTAGGCAGAAAAATGCCCATCAAAATTTTTAAATTGTTATTTAATAATTAGATTTTCTTAGCTTCACGTTTTATCCCGCATGATGCATGGAGCAAGATAGAAAAAGGGAATCGAGGATCTTAGAACTGTACTTTCCCTTTTTTTTCTTTTTAGATTAAATCAGTTTATGATGGTGTACTTGGAATAGGCCAAATTAACAACATTGACTTAGTAATATTTAGAGTACGTTTCGAAACATATCTAGTTCATACAAACTATAAAAGCATTCATTCAATTCTATTTAAGAATTCAAACTAACAAAACACGTCACGCTCCTGTCAAAAACAGTATAAATACACGTCATAACGATTTACCATCTAAGTGATTCCCTTTTCCCTACAAATCGATACACCATTGTTACAAAGCATGGGAATTTCAATCAGGGTTCTTAGGAAGCGATGGCCAACAAAGCCCACCTGAACCCTTCCCCAAAAGAAATTTATGAACTGGTTCCGCATAATAGGTATTTAAAATACATGTGTCCGTGCGTATGTGAATACATTATTGATATTATATGATAGTTTATTTTACTTACAATGTGTTTTTTAGAGTCTTAGAAAATAATGTTTTGTTGGAACACCCCATGTCTGTCTGTTTGTCTGTGATGGCCAGTGAAAGTTGGATAATTGAGGGATTTTGGTCTAAGTTGTTAGTTCGGGTCGACGCCCCGATAGGATTTTGTCCAACTTTTGACGGGACCGTCAACTATTATTAGCTGTGATTGACAAGCGAGCCAACGCAACGCACTGTCCAACGTGCTGCTTGACTTGTTGTTACAATATTTTTATTATATGTAAATTATTTTTAATTGTACTTATAATTTTTTTTCTGGTTAACTCTTAGTGCTGCTTAGTAGGGTAGAAATATAATGTCAAGACACTGTTTTCCCCTTTCGTCCTAATTCAAGACATCAAGTTTTGAGTGACAGAAATCAACGACGCACTTTGTTTTAACAGTCTCCATTGAGATATAATTAGCAAAGAGATTAGAGTAGGTTCATAGATTTACTTGGGTCTCGTAAGTATTTGATCCCATCAGTCAATACGAAATTTTTATGTTTTGCCAAAATGAATACAATTTTTTTGTCATCGCCATAAAATATAATATATTTTTAATATGCGTGAAGATAAATAAATATATATATCTTCGTGGCGAAAATACTGAACATACTCGTATATTTGACTGAAAACACGATAATTATGTATTCGAGAACCCTGAGGGAATGACAGTATAGTATATTTAAATTATTTTCATTTTCCTGATCTGGTAGATAAAACTCGTCGTTAACGTTTAGCATTCAACACAAAATGGGGAACGCAGTGTCTTAACATAACGCTTATTTATGCTTTCCCTGTTAAGCAGGAGAAAGAGTGAATCTCCTTATAAATAGAAAATATCTAAGCACTTCAAAATAAGTATAAATGTTTCTTAGAAGTTACAATGTTTGTAAGAAATATAATTTTTTTAACATAAGCTACTGATGTTTAGAACTGGCCCAATTTCATATTTGAACGTCTAATTAGTGTGCTACTGAGTTTATTTGTTCAGTGATGCCTACTGTGGACTTTGTTATGTTAGCAGATAAATTTACGTGAGATTTCATTTTGTCATCCCTATGGCGCAGAGGTTTTTTGATTATATCACGGGTTCTAATTCGGAATATTTAAATTTATTCATGTCTATTATTTTGTACTTTTTATTTCTTATGTTTTCAGTGGTATGAGCTTTTTCTGTTGTTTAACTTTTGAAGAATCTATTTTTTTTTTAAATTCCAAATATATCAAGGTAGGCAGAGAGAATGTAGTATTTAAGACACTCGGACAGACATGTAGTGTTTAAGACACCAAGCAACTCTTAATTTTCGATAGAGATTGTTTGTTGATAGTATCGTATTATCTAGATTGCACCAATTATGTTAAAGGGACATCTATTCGGCTTCACTTTAAGTACCATATAATAGTAACCATAGTTAAGAAAATTAACACTAATATAACACAAGTATACCAAAAAAGACCAAAATGTTTATTCGACACCGAGAAATTCTTTAGTATAGATTGTTTAAAAGTGTTAATTTGCTCAAACAGTGATCATAGCCCCACTTAGTTGGTGTGTGACGTTTCTTAGAAGGGTAGTTTAGGAAAATAAAGAACGACATGTTCTAGGACGCCCTTTGGAGATAATTTGAAAGGAATGGAGTTGATTTTATTCAATATTTTTGTGGGAAATAGGTCTTACGTTCGAAGTTTGTCGATTAAGTTTTCCATAAGTTATACTCAGTCAGTAAGTTTTTTTTTGTTTTACTAACCTATAGGTTTTAAAGATAAATATTATACTATTTATATTATAAAATTAGTAGATACTATTAACATCAATCTTTTTTTAATCCAAATAAAAAAAAACATATCTATTTCAAATTCAATAGAGTTACCTAATATAAAAATTTAACAAAAGTTTTTAAGTAACCGCTCTACATCTTTCAATGATCTGCTCTCAATGTTCCTGGCAGAGTCCATTACTTAAACAAACCTAATGTGTAGTGCTTCCACTTCGCACCCACGTGTATATGTCTGTCCCACTCTTTATTACTACTGAAACTAGCATTATATTAACAAGAATATTTTTTAGGTGAATAAAGAGAACATAGTGTTAAGACACTCCGTTCCGCGAGATATTGCGTGTTAAGTAGTAAGAATCATTTTAAAACTATAGCAAAATCATGCAGGGTATTATAATTATAATACTTATAATCAAAGCAATTATTGTGGATTCGTTTCTCTCTAATGATAATAAATAGTTTTTTATTTCCCACTTTTTACCAAGTAAAGCTAAGTTTTGCCATTCAACTTGCGAAATCTAAATCCCGCATATATAAGGTATAGGGAATTTTAACGGAGCAGGAATGTCGTAGCACACTCTTCCCTCTCTCGTTAAATTTTTGAGACCTTGCGTGTTTATTGACCTCTCTGTTTTCTTACCAGATCCGGGAAAAGAAAAAAATTCATAGCCGCGAATGCGAATCGAACATAAAACACTGCGCCATTAATGCCTAACATATATCTTATAATTATATATATAAATATATAAAATTTTTACATAAGCATAAGTTGAATAAGGCATGTAAATTAAGCTAGTAGTTTCTGAAGCAACAAAAAAGGAAATCACGAAGTTGGTTTGAATTTGACACTATGTCATACATACATATCTGTGTTTGTTCACTTACAAAGGGACGATAATACGTTGTTATTTGTACTTGGTTTTTTGTAAATGTAGTAAAGATACTATAGAACTTATTCTGGCTTCTACTGGTATAAATGTGGATTTTTTTTCATTGTTTTTTTTTTCAGGTTTAGGCTTTAGCGGGGTAGGCAGAGGGAACCTAGGAACCTAGGGTTAAAACACTCCGTTTCTATTAAGATACTTCCGCTCTCTACTTTTCGCCGAATTCTCAAGGCGTTGCTTGTTGATTAGTAGAATTCAATGCTGCACTTTGACACTGAGTGTCTTAACATTAGAACTTCTCTTTCTACTCTCCTATGGGGAGAAAATACGGATGCTATAAATCTTTTTGTATTAAAAACTTATCTTTTAAATACACTCAAGTACCAATACAAAAAAAACGTATAAAATTGAAAAAAATAAACAAAGCTAAACGCGAGCCCGTAAAAGTAAAAAACTTAATTTTCTCAAAACTAACCATCGTTTATTGGCACTAAGCAGTTAAGATGCTCGTAAAGTGCGAAGTTTATGTAGACGAAACAATGGCAGATAAATAGTGAAACTGATCAAGGCGCGACGCCTGTGAATGAACGGACGTGCGGTAAGACTTTGCCTTTATACTTACACACAGACATACAAGCAGAAATTACGTATATGCTTACTTTTTTACATACAATAATAATAATAATAAAAAAAATCAGTATCACGCGTTTTCCCGCAAATTCATTGGGTTCGTTGCTTATCGCCTGAGTTCGAGATATTGCGTGTTGAGATATATTTATTCTCCCGAGTGGAGATCGAACCTACAACTGCCATGTTCACAGTCAGATGCCTCTTTGCCACTGGGGTCTTTAATCGGTCAATCTTATAATTTAAGAATTATTATTTTAAACATATACCTATCATAATTTATAATACCTTAGAAGAATTAGCAACCTTTGATATCATTAATTATCCTACATTACATTAATCACTTTTAATTTTTTTTAAACATTACCATACATATTTATCTTTTCGTAGTATTTAAGTTTCTTAGTTTTTCTTTCTTCTTCTGTACGCTTTATCCCATATTGCAGGGTCGGACATAGTGTCAAGACACTCTGATCCCCTCTTTCCGTCTATTTTTCGAGACATTGCGTGTTGAATTGTGGAATTATTATTGGTGTTGCCAGAGCTGGGATATGTAAATAATTACGGAACTTGGGAAATGAACTTTTCCACTGTACCATGATGGTCTGAAATAATATGTCGAAATAAAAGAGTTTTCTGTTCCTACTTAATGTATTAGCCACTAAACTTATAATATACAGTAGGTAGACTGATTCAATCGTAGGTTGTTTACTTTTTCTTCTTATACCTAAATATATGAAAAAATAAATATTCATATATAAAAGGTGCCGCGTTCATTTGAATTGGTTGCTTTTTGTGTTTGCATCTTGAGTTAGGTGAGACAGTTCGAGTTAAATACTCGTAAATATATATAGCTAATAGTGTTTTTGGGCTTTAGTTAAAATTATAAAATAGTTTTATATTCTAATGATCAATAAAATTTTTAAAAAAATTTACACACTATTTTTATAAAATTATGTCTCTAAAATATAAGTGTAACATAATTAATTCGGATTTGTGGATTAATTAAAAAACATTTTGACGCTTTTACCAATTGGTTCTGTGAGCAGAAGGCTCTTAGTGGTAAAACATTTCACTGTTCATTTACCATAACCAAGAAATGAAAATAAACTAAACACAATCAATCCTCCGAGTGGGAATCGAATTGTAAATCGAACCCGCACCTGTCATGTTGACTGTTGGACACTGCCCTACTGTGTCACTACGCCACAAAGACCTTACTTCTTGATAAATATGTGACAGAAACAAAAATTAACATATAACTAAGAATAACACTATTCCATTCTCACGAGTCAATATCTATCTACACATTCGTCGATTGAGCAAAACACTCACATTTCGACAGACACAAGTCATACTAATTAGAGCTTTAAAACTTTTTATATTGCATTGTGTTGTCGAAACAAATGTAGGCTGGGTCTCGTAAGCATATTGATATATCATCACATAAACTAAGCCATTCCTTCTTAGCCCACCGCTCTTGACGTACGGCTTCATTTAACTCAGGACCTATAACTTGGGACCAAATTACTGATACATTTGAAATAACCCACAGCTTTCCAAACTTCTAGCCCGTAAAGTCCAAATTCGTTTGTGTTTTTCAAACTTTGTTCTTAAGAAGTGGGTATTGGAAGATGATTTTGAAAGGGTTTCGACCACAAAGCAATGAGATCGCGTCGTATTGTGGAAAACAAAGATATGTTTTGATGGAGTTTGTGTGATTTAGTATACTATATATTATATGCAAATATTATATTGTGGTTTTTGTATATCGTGTTATGTATATCGTGTGTATCGTTTTAGTCTTGTACGGCTTGAAAGTAAACTTAAAAATTGTGAAGGTATTAAATGTTTTGAAAATGAAAATGTAAAAGGGATTAATCATTTTGGATGATTTTATGCAAGCGTTGCGTTGAGTTACGCAATATCTCGAAAATTGGGTAGAAAGTCGCGAATGGAGTGCTCTAACACTAAGTTCTCTCCGCATACCGTGCTATATGCGGGTTGCAGCGTGAAGAAAACTAAAATATTATCAACTTCTTTAAGTACAGCTAGCAAATGATTATTTGTACCTGTAGTAAATTCTAATATACTCTCTCGTAATATTTGAGCTCGCAATTTTATAATAATTTGAGTCTGTCCCAAATGTACCACAACCATTAATTTTTTTATTTATTTTATGATATTTTTTAACTTAAATTAAAGTTGACACTAAATTAGTATGACACTAAATTTAGTGTCATAAAACTTATAATTTTTTAGATAAAGCTCAATTTCAATAGTAAGCTGCTTTACAAGCAAAGAAGGAACCATAAAACTAAAGTAAATATTTTTCGCAGGATTTATTTTGACATGGCACGAGATTGCATTTTTGTTTGTTCGTTTATTGTATCATGTTTTATTTGTTTATGTAATTCCATGCTTTGAGATCGACACTAGTGTCAAGACACTTCATCTTCTGCTTTCCATCTGAATTAGGCACATTGAGTGGCGCGGAGGAACTTAACGCCACACTTTGCCTTATAAAAGAAGAATGGAGTACCTTAACACTAGGTTTTTTCTGTCTACCCTAACGGGGTATAAAACGACAACGGAAAGTATAAGTGTCTCAACTAGGTTTATTTTAGAACTAAACCTGCCACCACCGCGTTAAGCTACGCCTTATTAACACTACAAAGATTTTAAAAGTAATAAACTTGCTTTTACAAAACGCAGCAGGAAAACTATTGAGGTGTGTTTTATGATGGATTTACGTGTATATACCGTGACGCCTTGCAGCGTAGATTAGCATTTTCTGATATATGGGATGTGGTCATGCTATCGAGGTATACGTATTCGATTCCCACTCATGTGACTTATTGAATTATGTGTTTTTTTGTCCTTTTTGTTCTTTGCTACTGTAAATATGTCATATGGCATCTTTATGAGTGTTTCGTATTTTTATAGTATGTAAAGGTCAGTTAAAAAGCTGTAACTAATGTTAAAGAAAATTATTTTTAAGAATTTGGACGTAACGGGATTTGAACCCGCGCCTCTTTGAGAACGTGGAAGCGTTTTGATGTTGACTTTAAAGATTACTTAATACGTTTTTATTGAACTAAACAGAATTTTTTATACGCTTGTTTCAAGTTATTTGTTTTTCTTTTTTTTTAGCTTCACGTCGTATCCCACACATAGCAAGATTCAGGGAACCCGGGAATCTTGCTATGTGAACCATAAAGACATTTAGTCCCCCATTTTCCGCTGAATTCTTGAGGCATTGCGAGCTAAATGGCGGAACTCAACGTTGGAATTGAACCCACAACCGTCACGTGTACACTAGCGCCACTGCGCCACGAGTAACCTCAAAGATAAAGCTAGTTTTATTATACAATTGAAAATTTTGTGGCCTATTCAACATGCAATATCTCGGAGTATCCAAATCCTAATACTTTCTTCCTACTACAATTTCCTGTCTATCCTGCAAAGAATAAAATATAAGCTGTTATAAAACACTCTGTTCTCTACAAATTATATTAATTTTAATACTTTGTATACAAGCCATAAAGATGGCAAACGTCCCTAATAACACCGCTAAACATTACATATTATACAGACGTTTATCCGTTTCATATGAACTAAATAGCCAACCATTATAAGAAGAACTTTGAATTTAAACTATACTACTATAGTTGATTAATAAAAATAAAAATTAAAGGGGTCTCTCATCATTGGTCATATGTTACCCTATACAATTGTTTCATAATACAGTACAATGAAAGTAAAGGTATTGTTAGGTGATTTTGATTTTGAACAGAGTAGGTTATGTATAGAGGTTGATGATAGAGTGGAGAAATTATTATTTATATTTTTATTTTATTTTCTGTCCTGTTCTTTCGAGCCGATATTTAATAACATGTTGATTTATTTTATTTTTACCCTTAACTAAGCTTACTAAGTAAATAATTTTTAATTTCGAAATCGAGAAATTCGGCGGAAAGTGGGAAATGAAGTGTCTTAACACTTTCTTTTGTCTATCCTGCTATGCGTGAAAAAGCTTGTAACTACTTTTTTATTATTGAATTCCAAAAAATAGTTCATTTTCATAATAAATTTATGATTTATCAATATAAGTACACTATGACCGCTGACTATTCCCTACAATTGATCCTGTCGCTCCGCGTTGGTGTCTAGAAGGGCTTTAATTTTATATTCATGACGTCATTCTGATCCCCCCATTGTACTTGACAAAGGGATGTGCAAAAAATATTAGAACGGTGAATTGATTCAAGCATTGTTCAACGTATGAAGAACGATTAAGCTTTTTTTTTTCATTCAACTTCTTTATACACGCTGTATATGGTTATTATTATGGTGCTAAGTTGAATTGGTATTTAAATACATGGGTAATTATTATTTTTTTCTCAAATATTATACAAATTTTATTGTTTTGAATATGATTTGATAATTTTATTGTTGCGGTAAGCACCTTCAAATTACACCCATTAATAAACCTTAATAAAAAAATATTATTGCATAGGTATCACTTTATTTTTAGCATAGGCACTTGAATAAGTAAGTATAAAATTACATAATCTTGTATTAAGTATTTATTGTAATATCTCGAAGCAAGCAAAGGAAAGTAATAGTTAAAATCTTTGAACTACCGAATACTGATTTAATACAAAAAAGTCACTGCGTTGTGTTCCGTCATTCAACACGAAATTACTCGAAAAAAGATGTCTTAACACTACCATGCTATGCGGAAAAAGGAGTGAAGCTGCTTCACACAAAACAAACAACACTTTCCAAGGTTTTATCACCAATGTAATGTAAACGTAAATAAATAACAAAATAGAAAATCTAAACAATTGCATTAGAATTGTAATTGAAATAACAATACAATACATGTTTCATACACTGTAGTATAATATATTACACTACAGTATAGCATAGAATAGTAGTGAAGACATCAGCCACGAGACAATGCGTCCACAGGAGTGACTGGTTGAGACAAAGTCACTCATTAATTTTCAAAGTCAGTAAAGACTGGCGTTACTAATGTAAGTGGATCTACAAAGAGCTAAGATTCCAAAGGCTGACCAGTGCTTGGGGAACAAAGGCGTGTGGTACACGCTCAGTGGTATTGTCATTTAGATTGTATCGATACGCCGTTGGAATAAATAACTATTTGTATATAATATGTGGCTATGGTTGTTTAATATATATATATGTTTATTTATTTATTATTTATGATATATATGAGGCCGTTGTGGCGTAGTAGTGTTCGACTGTTGAAGCAACAAGTTGTAGGTTCGATTCACACTCGGGGAAATTGATGAAAATGTGTTAGTTTAATGAAAGTTAATACACATATCCGTTTTATTAAACACTTTTGATAATTCCAAAATTATGACATTGAACCCACCGACACCATTAGTAGTGCAGGGGTACAAGGGTAATTATGGATTCGATTCCTACTCGAGAGAAAGGAACATTTAATATTTTCATTTCCGCCACTAAACACGCAATGTCACCAGTATTACTAGCTTACCAGGTTCTGGCTACCCTGGTGTGTGCGGATTGGCGGAAAAAAAAATAACACAGGCAATCTTTCAACCTATTCTAACGAACCATAATGTCTTAATATTTCAACCATTTTCATACAGTGTACACCAGTAAATGTACAAGCTTCTGTCAGTAGTAAACCAACACGTACAAACAATATAAGTCAACTTCTGTTACGGTAGTTGCCCTAATAAGTGTGGTAGAACAAAAGGAAGAGTTCGTGACGACAATTTTTCATTTCATTGTATTAGATCTAACAACTGTACTTGGTGATTTTTTAAATGCTCACAATTATGTTTGAACGGACAGTATGTATGTATGACTAGTATAGTCGTATATGCTAATTTCTTGTAAAGAAACAATATTTTGTCTAATTTAGGCTATTTGGTCTTTTCCTGATTGTTCTAGATGCCTTTATATTTTGGACTAATAGCCTAACTAACCAATAAAGTAATAATTTGTTATAATAGACATTAGAACATTTATATGCCCTTATTCATAAAGGCATATAAATATTCGAATTCTGTTAATACAATGTTCTTCTTAGCACATTGTCGTATATATTTGTCAGAAATACTGAAAGTTAGACATTAAGAATTACATAGAAGTTGTAACAAGTTCTTCGACGTAACCTTATAAGAACGTGTAGCTTAGTCTACCAGTCACGTCAAAGCGCTTGGGCGTTCCAAGGGGTGCTGGTTTATATTCCGTTATATTTAATGTTTTCTATGTAATTTTTCTATTGTCTAAAATATTTTTCTATCTTTAGTGTGGAATTATATCTTTTAAAGGTATGGAAACCAGTCCAAAGTCACTCTACTTCTTATTTCCATATCATTTAAAGGTCCAACCCACATTTTTGGTCTATCTTAAATTCGGTGCATTATAAAGACAATCATTTGAATCTACATCCATTTCATTTGGACAGCAACATGTCAACTGCACCATGATATTTGGAACAATATTGGAACATAAAACTACCCTAAAGTTATTGACATACGTTACAAATCAGAACACCCCAGGACACCCTATAGATACTCGGGGGGCTAACGAAGCATCAAGCATATTGTTTGTGTTGATATGGTTTAAGTTACCATGTGTGACACTAACTTTTACCCCCTGATTCACCCGCCTAAAGGAAATAACTAAGAACGCATGTGTGACGCATTCTTTTCGACATAAATGAGTCAATAGTCACTTGTTGATAAATACTTTTGTCAAATTATTAATCTTATCTTTAAATTCATCATTTTCTTGCATCTTCCTTTCTGTAAGCAAGTTTAAGCAATAGGGAAATTCTGTTGTTATATTTTCGGATATTTTGCTGAAATCATAACCACATTTTTTTTCTTACTATTAGTGAAGACAAAAACTGCCCCAAACAAGCATCAAACTCACAATCATTCTGTCTACAGCTGGACCATAATATCCAGCATACGTTACAAATCAGAAAACCCCATGACACCCCATGGATACTCGCGGGGCTAACGAAGCTCGAAGCATATTGTTTGTATTGATATGGCTTAAGTTGCCATACATAATGGTTTTAGACCCTCCCATGGTTTAAACATTGTGTCATTTTATATTAGTAATGTGTGGTGAAAGACAGAATAGATAAAAACGATATATCGCTTTGTATTTGTATGAATGGAATGCGTGATAATTTGGGCCATTTTTAAAAAAATGTCTTGGTAATTTTTTTTTTTATTTGTTTTTTTTTTCGGTATTCTTTATTGTAAAATGTTATTGATAATATTGATTTATATATTGTATTATTTGTGGACAGGATAATTTTTTTGTTTTCACTGGACATATTGGATGTTATATTTTTTATTTAAATTCTATCCATCGCCTCCTCCTTACATATTTCTCTTCTTTTAGCTTCACGCTGTATCCTGCACATATCAAGATAGGTAGAAGAGGCCTGAGAACCGTTAAGACTTTCCGCCGAATTCTTACGACGGACTCCACAGGCGAATCCAGGTGTTACGAGGATTTTTTGTTACCAGAGGAAAGCAATGAACATAATTGATTCCCCCAGATATAAATGGAACCCACAACCATCGCGTTCACACTCAGACACATTACCACTATGCCACGATAGCCTCTATAAACAAACCAAATCAAATTATAAAAGTTAAACAAAAACAATTTGATAGATTTTTGCGTTTCAATTATTCATGTTATATTAGCACTGGCACAGAAGGGTGGTCCGCCGGGACCAGTAAGAGTAATCTGTGGAGGGTGAAAATTAAATCCCGTCTCGATAGCTCTTCAGATTTTTACGTAGCTTTCGCTTGTTTAAGGGTCGATTAGGATAAGTGTTGTGTTACAGTATTGGGTTATTCGATTTGTTTATTTACAATATGAGTGTAGGTACTAGGTTTTTGGTGTGATTTTTTATATGGACATTGGTAATTCTAATTATTAACTCAAAAAATTAAGATTATTATTATAAAGTTGTTTCGTTCGGTGGGTTTTTTCGTGGGTTCGATTCCAACTAAGGGGAATGAATAATATTGATTTCTTGGATCAATAAACAAAGTCCAGTATTGATCTCAACAAGCAGTCTTTGGAATTCGGACTTTAAGCCTTAACACTAAAACAAAAAAAAAATTAAAAAAATATATTTCAACAAAATTAAATCAAAGCAATTAGATTTGTATCCGTTACCTCCGTCCCAACAATACCAGTCAATACAAATACAAACACATATTGAAAATAATAATAAACGCACAATACATCTATCCCACACTATAGCAAATCGGACAATTAATTCGGCAATAAAATTAAAGAACCACTTATGGGGGCGTCGGTTATCCCGTTCAGAGAGGATTACGGAATTATTGCTATACTACCAGTACACACAATATGTTTTACGTTTGAACAATTTTACATATATATAAGCTTCTTTCTATAAAACGATTTAAAGTTTTGTTTTTTATTTTTTAATTGTTTCGCTATTAGTCGGAGCTTTTTGATGAAAGCTTTGTGTGAATGTATTATTATTTATAAATTTACTCTATTCTCTATATCGTAAGGTAGGCAGAGGGAACCTAGTGTTAAGGCACTTAGTTCTCCAGTTTTCGGCGAATGAGGCATTGCGAGATGAGTGGCGAAAGGAAAATAGCAAGGATAATGAAACTTTTTTATGTTACCTTTTAGGAATCGAACTCATAACCATTGTGTTTACAGTCATATATATTCTGCTCCGCTTCGACGTCTACTTTATTACTTGGTCATTGTTAATATATAAGAGTAATGTTAAGATTATTAACTTGAAATTAATTTTAGTTTGTAATTATACAGAATCTTGTTTTGTGACTTTTAGAAACAAATCGACCCACTCTTGTTGAATTCTTTACTGATCACTTCAACAAACATTTAATTCTTGTATTCCATCTTTTACTATATTTCTATGTAAAAAAATGAATGTACAAACTTTCCATAACATTTATTTCATTTCATACTCTCAGTAACATGATCTTAGCCAAGCAGATGCTGACCAACGGTTTCCCTTTCCTGGGAATGCGCACAGCCATAAATATTAATCCTTTATCACATATTTATTAAATCATTACGCGTCATAAATCTGTTGCAATGGGAGTGACCCACAAATTTGGCTGACAAAGGCCCACTCAAACTAGCATTAGAAGTTATTTTAATAACATAAAGTGCACCACAAACGAGGCTTTGCATATAAATCTTCTAATTACAGCGATTCAGAGTGCTAATCTACCCTAGGACCTCATTTACATCGATGGTACTTTTTCTATGACAATTAAAAATGATTTAGGGGACCGGAATTTAAGAAAGCTCTAGGTAGGGACAGCATGTAAAATATTTTATTTTATTTTTGTAGTTGCTTCTGTCTATTGTTTTAGAATTAGTTTGATCAAAAATAATAATTATAATTAATTTAAAAATATTTTCTTTTAAGGAAATGTTGTTATTTTATAAATAATTCAGCTGAATATAAATTCATAATCCTTTTTTTTAATCATTTTTTTTTTGAAATTAATTGAATTAGTAAGCAAACTATTTCTAAAGATTAATATTATCTCCGCAAATTATTTTCTCTGCCAACCATACTTACACGTCCACGTCCACAAAAAAGTGCTCGTGACACGCCATAAAATGGATTAACGCAATTGAAGGTTGCTGCCTTTGTACATTACAATATGTTTGTCCCCGGACATTTCTATTCACACACGAATTTATTATATTAAATATAAATTAACATATTACTAGAGCGAGGTGAGAGCCGTTTGTTCTCATTGTGACTACTCAAAGATTTATACGTGGTATATGTAAACATAGACGAAGATTCTATTTATGTGAATGTTTTTTTAGAATTTATACCTTATTTCTTTAACTTAAAGTTTATTTTTGCGTGTAAATTTACATTGTTTTCACACAGCTTAGAACTCGTGAGACAATTTTATGCAAAGAGCGAAGTTAACGAAGTATTGTCATAAGAGAGTGATATTGCGTAATTTTTCAAGTCCGAACTAGATGAGCTGTTGATGAGGTAGCGTATGAATAATTTTTGGCCGTACATTGTTGTGGTTGTTAGTTGTTACTTAACTTACTTGAGTGTAAAGGATTAGGTGTGCTACAATGGATTTGTGTTTTGTAAAGTTGTTATTGAATTGTTGTGTAATGTGGATACTGGTTTCGCACGATGAAAAAAGTATTGATGAAATTGTATCATATTTGTTAATTCTATGATTTAATCAATGATTTTAAATAGAATTAACAACTAAAATATTAATAATACAGTAGGAACCGCCAGAAAAGGCCAGTAGTGGCGCAAGAGCACAAGCGTGCGACTGCAAACGCGCCAGGCTGTGAGTTTCATTCCCACGCGACACGAGAAAATAAATATATAATATTTTTATTTCCTCATTCAGATAACGAGGCGAAGAACGGCGTTGAGTTTCGCCACTCAACATGCTAATTTAGCGGAAAGTGTGGTCAGAAGTGTATTAATGGGAACGGAGTCTCTTAACTCTAGGTTTCCAGGTACCCTCTGTTGGACCTGCTACGAGCGGGTACAGCGTGAAGCTAAATAAAAGCAGAAGTTTACCGATATGTTTACTTTTCCTTTAGTCTTATTCGGAGGATGTAGGCAGATCTAAGGCTTGTTCTGTCTGTGGTCTGCCTGTAAAATGTAATATCGCCATCGTAACATCCAAAAACCAACATGTATATTTCTGAGTAATATATAGATCAGTAAACTGATAATTGGAAAATATAATTTTAGGGTAAACCCTAAAATAGCTGAAGATGAGAAAAAAAAACTTAAGAGAAGCCTGGCCGTTATCTTTCCCAAAAAGCTAAAGTCGACAGCTTCTTACAATATTATTATTATGTGTCACAATTTTGATTGACAGTGCATTCTCTTTGTTGCAAAATTGAACAGAGTTCATACCTTTCTTCTGTAACCTTTGTATACACTGTCACGTCTTGATGGGGAAACAATGGTGGAATAACTATATGTGATACCATCTCCATTCAAAGAGGGCAATTCTGTTTTGGAGTCAACATGCGAATAGTATTTGCATTTGCCTAAAAAAATATATCTTTGAAATTATTTTTTTGCTAACGTTACATTGTGTCTTGTTCTTTGCAATTTAATTTTTTTTTTAAATGTTTCTTTGTTTAAATGTAAAACCGTTACGTTGTGATTTGTCTCTATCTTTATTGTGATTGTAATTTATTATGAAATAAGCTTGGTAAGACTACTTAGTATTTAGTAATCTAAAATAAGTTAATTCGGACCGGCAGGAGCCGTGAGTTAGAGTTCAGTTATAGATACTACCCAAGTACTCAGAGACAAATATTGCCTATCTATCTATGGCTTATATGACCTATAAGCCACTTCTTTATTTTCTTTTTCACCTCCTTTAATACCACTGTGAGTTTGATGACGCAATTCAATTACACGAGCATACAAATCTTAGATAGAAATTAGAAAATTAGAAATTAGAAAATTAGAAAATTGTTTTTGAACATTTTCTAAAATGAGACATGAATTTATTTCTATTCACGGAACCAAATGTCCAAACGCCTTTTCGCCTAATTTTTAGGTCATTGCTTGCGTTGTTACCAGAACGACGAAATAAAAATAACTCTATCCCTGATTGGTATTGGAACGTACAGTTGTCTCTTTTACAGTCAGTACTGTAACACTGAGTCACACCAACACCTTTAACTCGCAACCGTTGCTAATACATACTTACAGTCAAACATAATCAAACTGCACATAATTACAACAAATTCGAAAACTACCCTCTGTTCTTATTTTTGAGTAACAACAAAAGTACGTAAACTTTACATAGAAGCACAGAAGTTACGTTAGCGTTTTGTACGAACGAAGTCACGAACTTTGTAATGGCAGGTGGATACCAAATAAAACTTAAGCCGATAAAAAACCTTAAAAAACTCTTGAATAAAAACCGAAATTAACAGGAAAAGTATTAATGGTAAAAAACTCTTAAACTTTGTACCTCTCTAACTAAGGTTTCTCTACAAACCACTCCAGATCTAAAGTACAATAAAGTTTTTCTAAGGCTTGGTACAAGTTAAGAATTATACTGTTTTCGCATTTTCAGTTTTATAAAGTATCTAATGTGGATTGGGTAAAAACAGTGGGGCCGTGTCTGTAAACGCGAGGTGTGGATTTGATCCCCACTCAGGGGAATGAATCTTCATGGTTTGGAAATTCAGGTGCAATGTGATGAGCAAAGTATCTTATCCAGAGGATTAAGACGTGTCTAGGAATTGGTCTCAAAACATCTTCTCTCATTTGAGGCAACAATGACGTAATTGTACGTTAACAAAAAATTACAAATATCTCAATGTATGCTGAAAGATAAATATTAATTGTTAATATTGCAAAAATAAAAACCCTACAAACACGTAATTTGTGCACTAAATGGGCATCTTTAACAAAATCTCTATGTTAAAGATATTTTCAATTATAATTCACTTAGTCTAATATAGAAGTACATTAGGCATTGAATGTGTCTAAATAGAGCATGTACAACACATTTGATACATCAAAACCACGACAGCCTACATCATCACATATTCCCTTGAAACGAATTTATACCGTCCATAGTTTTCAACCCTCCTTTACCATTTCAATACTACTCGACGACCAATATAAGTTGGTCCTCGCAATCTATCTCACTTCCTAAAACCATGTAGTGTGCAGTATGGATGAGAGAAGGGTGGCAGTTCTGGTTAGGCTGGTCCAGGTTCAATGTATTTGTCTTTAGGCTTAGGCATGGACGCTGTATCTGAGACAGGAAATTAGGTTTCGATGTTTGAATGTGATGTTCTATCTGTTGGACGGCTTTATGCGTGGTACAGTTAACGTGTCTATAATATATGGAACTCCTTAATTTAGATTTTAAAATGAGAATGAATTAGAAATCTATGTATAATTAATTATGTTCGACTGTTTCTGTAATGGTCGTGGGTTCGATTCCAAGTCAGTGGAATGAATTTCTAAACCTTTATTGTGTCTATTCTGCTATATGTGGGAAAAAGGTAGAGCTGTTTTTTCTTAAAGGAGAGGTTATTTTTTATAATTGTATTATTTATAAATAGTGATATTATGGGTAATATTATGGATGATATTATAAAATTTAAATATTTTTAATTTTGTAGACACGAGTTTAATAAATAATTATATTGATTACTAACGACTAATTCATATTTTTAATTTTAAGATGCTAATAAATTGATCTTATTTCAGTCCTTATTTTAAAATAGGTGATCAACGTAAATTGGTGGCACTAAATATAATTCAAGAAATAATTTAAGAAATATGAATCATATTCGTTTTATAACTGTTTCCCTTCTGCTTAAAATCAAAACAGCATACATTCGGACATCTTTTGAGGCGTACATAGCTCGATAAATCGATTAGAAGTGTTGATTGAAGAAAGCTTGGAGTAATTTCGTAATATCTAATACACAATTTATCTTCTTACCAATAAAAATTGCAAGCTGTAATCTATGATAACTATTATATAAGAAGCGTTTATTTGATTGAACCAGCTAATCTCGGGAACTACTAGTTTAAATATTTTATATTTTAATATAATTAATAAAAATATTTTTTGGGTTCTACCTCTACCTATAGTCAGAACTTCCTTGGGCTGAACAACTGTTAGTAATGTTCATCCTATATCTTATAAAACAAAGTCGCTTTTCGTGTCTGTCTGAACTTTCTAACTCTTCTTCTTCTAAACCACCCAACGGATTTTTATGCGGTTTTCACCATTAGGTCGAGTATTTCTCAGGGAAGGTTTATATATAGTTTATTATTTATACATTCTTATGTAAATTAACATAAATACGATAAATGTGTATAAAGTCCTACCCGTTGAGACACTTTCGCGCATGCGCTGCTTTAATGGTAAGTACTACATGAAAATAATGTACTGGAGTATTATTCCTCTTAAAAAGATCTACAATAAAGTCCGCGACAGCATATTTTTATCTTTTAAGGATAACGTGTAGTGATCATATTTCTGTCTAAAAATAGTAATTTCAATATATTTTTTATTGTGAGGGATATTTTTCCATAATGGTATTAACCCTTATCCTTTAAAATACTTTATTAATTTTCTACGTTAAACGAAGATAAAATTTGCTTTTTACACAATTTCGAAATTGCGAATAGTTTTAGAGTAAAACGCATTTAATTGTTGACACATTCCGCCGTTGACACATCACCGGTATCTTACTCAAGTTTCACTTATCCCTTACTCTCAGCATATAAATAAGTATATTAGTTACGTTGGCCATTTAATGTAGATCAAAACTGTCTTTTACTGTTTTTTTATTTTAATAAGTACTTTAGAAGTTGTTACAATATCAAAACATCCTTGCTGCGAAACGCGCCCCGCGACGTTTTGCTTATACAAGCGCGTCATGAGCAGTCATCGGTGGTTCAGTGGTAGAATGCTCGCCTGCCACGCGGGCAGCCCGGGTTCGATTCCCGGCCAATGCATTCTATTTAATTTTCCTCACAGGCAGCCACGTAGTGTTTGCTTTTCATCAGGGAAAGAATACCCTCTTCAGCATTAACCACAAG
>JAEBDU010013237.1:188443-242846 GCA_016802625.1 Heliconius numata
TTATAATTTCTTCCGTTTAAAAATAGTCATTTAACTATCTAAAAATAGTCATTTAAATATATTTTAATAAGTACTTGAAAAGATTAGTAGCACAGATTTAAAATTACGGTACCTACTAAAAAATCCTTGCTGTGTAAAACAATTGGAAAATCCTTATTGAAACTACGAAAATGCGGGTTGCATTAGAGTTTAATTAATTTTCACACTATCTTAAATGCTTTGCAAACATACATTATATGAATAATCCAGTAGTAAAAGCGGGCGAAGCCGCAAGGGGGTCGCTAGTTTTTTTATATTCTACATACAAAAAAATAATGTCATATAATACCATAAAAATTGTCTTTTGCCCTGTAATATCATGTTTACAGAAAAAAAAGTTAAAATTTCCTTAACACGTACCTCGCTAGACTATTAGGAATCGTCCAATGACTAGCATGTTTATTCTGATGTGTTATTCTGGTATAATTAATAAGTGGCAAAACCAGGTGGCTAATTTCACGCGAATTATACCACAATTTGCGTGTTCGTTTCATCGCTTTGTTAGAAAGTGTTTGAGATTTAATAATATATATGAGACTGTGTTATGCTTGCGACTCTGCTTGGTTTTAGACCACTTCATCACATCGTAGAATACTTTAATTTGGAATGCAAGGTCTTAGGGGAGAGTAGGGTAGCACTAAGGATTTCCCAATTTCTTTACAGGAACGAGAAAAGCAATAATTCTACGCTCTCGTAAATGAAGAAT
This sequence comes from Heliconius numata, assembly GCA_016802625.1. Lineage (NCBI taxonomy): Eukaryota > Metazoa > Arthropoda > Insecta > Lepidoptera > Nymphalidae > Heliconius > Heliconius numata. Next base: position 189,189 of record JAEBDU010013237.1, read on the forward strand.
AGGTCGAAAAAAATAATATGAGCTTAAGTCCATACTGCCGTCATTAATAAAATATTTAATATTAAACAACTGAACAATTAAAAACACTTAAATAACGTTTCACTAGTGATGTCCAGTGTGAAGCGGCACTCGTCGGCAATCAGAGTCACCGCGGGGAGTCCCCACGTGGCTACCGGAGATGGGGAAGGGATCAGCGATCTGTAAACTTTTTGTACCTTTGTTATATAGTATCTGTACTACATATTATTAGGTTAATTATGAAGAGTTAATTGGAAAATATAGTATTTTTAATTTTTATTATGTAAGCCTTCGTTTTAATTCGACGACATTATTAAGAAAAGTTTTTTCAACATGTCATTGTAGTATTTACAGAGTTTTCTCTCCTTATATTGCAAGCGAGTAACTAAAATACTCGTACTATGACAGTATCGAAACATAGTGTTTATGGCAATAAAATATTTTTGCAACCATTTTAATAATCTGAATGATTACAATTTCAATTTTAAAAGTACGAAAAGGTGTAACAATAAAATCACCTTCAAGAATAGTGGCTAAAGAATATTGTTAACGGTTCTATAATAACTACTTACAAACCAACGGGAGCAGTATAGATAATTCTCATTACACATAGATCTATTCGATGTTGTCGGCCGATTTTAAAACGTATTATGCATAGCCACGGGCGGTCTCGATTGTGGAAATCGATTTTATTGTGGCACATCACTACCGAGTGATTTGGTACCGCCAAAATTTAAATGTCATCGTTTCAATTCGAAATTCAATTAGAGGTAATTAATTCGGCCGGTGTCGGTGGCGAGGCAACGAGGAAACAAAGGTGGCGGCTCTCTCTAATGTTCTTCTTTCTTTTAGTTTTTATGTACATTTACTTACATTAAATATGGCGTTACAATGATTGATAGATGTTTCAGTTTAATTGTTTCACACCTCTGTGAAATTGTTTTACGATTTATAATTTTTGGAAGAGGTAAATGAAACGGATGTGCAATTTTATCCTGTTAAGAGTTTGGCCATGCTTTTTATTTACATAATTTGTCTTAATTTTTTATTGCAATGCATTCATCGGGACAGAATGAGAGCTTAGCTAGGAATCACCCATACCTACATGAAAACTTAAGTGATTTCTATCCTATCCAATAAAAAATCTATTATTCCATTATTATGATGTTATTTGTTTTAATAAAATTGACACGTTTGCGTCAGATCATGTTTAATGAAAAAGTATAATAATTAAATACGTTCTTAAAGTTTTGTAGGGCAACATCTTTCGTTTTTCCCAACTTCAACTTCCCAACAGTATCTCGTAGTAGCACACAGCAAGGTATGCAAAAAAGCATAACCAATTTCCCACTTTCCGCCGAATCTTCGACACCTTGCCTATTGACTGGTGAGTAGTCTTATTTTTGTTACCAGAAGGAGGTTTGGAAGAAATTAAAATACTTAAAATTAATTAAAATACTTAGTTAAGTAGTAATCGAACCTACTACCGTCGAGGTTACAATCACATACTGCGCCACTTTCCAAGACGGCCTCAACTGCGTAGTAATCACGTAAATGTATCCACTTTTCATTGTCACAAAGTAATAAGCCTAGAACACTGTCGAATGTGGTCATCGGATGCTGTAGAATAATTATACAGCAGTACAAAGAGAACAAAACTATTATAATTATTCAACAGAAGTTCTCCGCACGAAACAATGTGTCATTGTGTGGAACAAGTATTGAATGTTGTTGTGTGTACACGCAACGGGGACGATACGACTTTTTCTCAATAAAATAAAAACATATTTAGCATCAGTTGTTAGAAGGTATTGTTGTAAATATTATTTTAACTTATGTAATTATAGAGTTATTAAATATAAATAATCGTGAAACAAATAAATACCTAAGCTTTATTTCATAAATTAAGATTAGCGGAGGGTGTTAATTACGCTCCATCTGCCTACCGGCTTTCTCTTTTCTTTGTTTCTGTTTTTCAGCTTTTCAGCTGAAAAAAAAAGAAACATATTTCCATAAAACATTGCATTCTCATTTCCAGAATGATCTATTTCTAGTAGTATAGACATTAAGAATTATTATAAGTATTAACCTAATAATCGCAATCGTATCGTTACCGTATAGATACTGTAAATGTCATCAACGCCGTTGGTAGCTTAAACAGGTATACATAATTAGAATCGTGGGCGCTATTAACCGTCACAATGCGGGGGTGTGACCGGCATCCGTCTTACAAGCGCTAGGTGTTAGAACTATTGTTACATTTTTTATCTGGTCGTTGTCGTTACGTGCACATTAATTGACTATGTTTGTATGTATGTATGTACATGTTTGTTAGATAAGTTAATATTGTATAATAAATGTATGATTTGATTGACATTTGATGTGTTGCTTTTTTTCTTTTTTCCTATTTAGCTTTTATGCAGGAAACAGTCCTACATAAAAGAGGATTCACAGGGCACCTAATGTTAATACCCTCCGTTCCCCAATCACACGTTAAGCGGCGCCGCAACTTAACGCCGCCTTTCATCTTGTCATCATAACTCGGAAAATAATTAATTTTCCCGAGTGGCCTTAAAAACTTCAGAAAATTCCCTCAAGATTGTGAGAAGTATGAGTTGTTATCACGGAGACGCTTATTGAGTACCTATGTGATATTATCATTTTTTTTAAACTGGGTTGTAAAGAACGCAATATCTTGTGTACAGCTTAGATCTAGTGCTCAACTTTACGATACGTTTTTAGAAACTACTCCCAGAATAAGCATAGAAATATAATTTTAATGTTTGTTTTTTCGTGTACATAAGCATATAAACTGTGAGAAGAATTTAAATAAGCCCAAGGCCTTCCTGTGAGTTAATACATATAAGAAACATACAATACTATAAATATATCAAATACATTTGTTAAGATATTATAAAAATATATAATCCTATCTCGTTAGCAACATTCGAACAAAACCAATTCAGACCAGCACAAAATTTATACAACTCCAAAAGTATATAACTACCTACATCCCACCCACACATACATATAAAATAAAAACGCTTATTTAGCTTTCTTATATACAATTCAAAGCGCTTACCCGCAATAGGTACATGCACTCACCCCAATAATCAGCTAAACGCGCTAAAAGAAAACATTCTCGACGCGATGCACAACGTCACTCATCTTTGTACAGTGCGTCACACCTAGGAAAGTAAGTGCCTAACGACCTTTTTACGTAGTGTGGCTTATCAAGCCCGAGCAAAGGCCGGGGTTTTTAGAAAAAACTTCAAAGGTGGCCGGGAAATGTTTTCAGCCGGTATTTCACCTTTTTTCAATGGCAATTAGTTAGCGTTTCTGCCGACGCTTGCTCTTACGCCTTATGCAATTATGATGTCGAGTAGTTGTGGTGGCGGATGCTGGTTGTGGTGGAGGTGGTATGTTTTATTTTGTGGTATTATTAGCTTCGCGTTGTATTCCGGGTATAGTAGCTGTACCTAACCCGGGAAACTAGAATGCCTCTGCCTACCCAGGCGGAAGGAATTTCTTTTAAGACACTCCTTTCCCGATCCATGATCATGATCGTTCTACGGCCGTTTCCGACCAGTTTTCTAGACACCGTGTGTTAAGTGAACTGACTCTAGGCTGCGCTTTGATTTGTTACCAGTTAACTAGTGGGAATCGAACTCAGGACCATCGTGCTTATGACCTCAGTTATACATAATTATAGGGAACACAAATCCAAAATAATATAAAGTTTAAAAAAAACCTAGTATTTTACATATATTTATCCAAACTGAGCACACCAACTGCGCGCAAAGTATTCCCACATCAAAGCACTTAGAGAGGGTGTCTTAAACTAAAAATATTGATATAAAACAGCGAGGCCGCGTTAATTAACTTTTCACTCGTAAATTTTTTACTCAGTTGACTCCGACTTTTGGTTAGTGCTAATTTATTATTCTATTAATTAGCAATGAATCGTTTTGATCGGTGGTGCGGAGAGTTCCTTTCAAATTATTAATCGTGGTCACGTTTTTTTTTAATGTTATTAAAAATGGCTTAATCGTTGTTTATTTATAACTTTCTATTGAATTTTTAAATTTTTGATTTCAATTGAGATGATTTATGTGTGAATAATTAAAACTTTGAACTTTTTGCCTTTTGTTACTTATTACCTAGTTAAGTATATAAATTTGGGTGAGTTTTATGGACATTTACAGAGAAATTTGTGATAACTTTTTATTATTATGATTTTTTTCTAAAAACGATCTTATACTTAGTTAGAAGAAATTAAATTTGAACGTAGCGGGATTTGAGCTCCTGCCTCTCGGAAACTGTTTCACCACTAAGCCATACGTTCTCTAGTACATAGTTAATATGAAATTGTGATGTAGTTACATTAATATTTACAGAAATGATACTTACACCACCAAAGACTGTACAATGTAGGTACATAATTTAGTCTACACTCAAATTAATATACAAAAAAAAAAACAAAATAACGCTTTTAATCACAACAACCAAGCTTAATTAGTAGAAAAAAGCGAAAAAACGATTAAAAAACCGATACTTGTAAACAAGTATCTATTCATCAGCGAGACATTAATTGCTATCCGTCGGTAAAATAAACACTTACAGCCCATACAGAGTTGTATGGTGGTGGTGGCAACCAGATTGTTTCACCACGCTTTGACACCACAGAACTGCCAAAAAGCCCAAAGTCTCATTAAAATTGTATAAAGTTGCCATAAAGTAATTGGTAAAGCGAGTATTATCAAGCTTGACAGACGAACTTCTAATTAAGGCAGACACTTCTGTAAGCTTATCTAAGCCGACAATGATTATTCACGGGACTTTGTCACTTGTGTTCTTTGCTTTAAAATATATTTTTGTGTGAAAAAAGAACTTTAATTGTAAGATTGTGCGTAGGGTTCTTTGAGAGTTGGAGCAAAGTGCGCCTGCACCGTCGACTTGGAACAAAAGACTTGGAATGGCAATTGATCTTCACAGCGATTAGCGTTTAAGGCGTTGAGGAGGAAACCAAGTGGTTGCTTTTGAGGTGAAAACGGGAAATCTATGCGTAAGGTTTTAGTTAAATAGTGATGTTATCTTTAACTAAAATATTTAAATCAGTTTATCTGCTGTTTTATTAAAGTACTTTTTGCTTTGGACATACGATGGTTCGACTTAGAATCGAAGAATTTGGAGATATTTTGTATAATTATATTATATATGCAGACATATAACTATATGAGCTGTCTTCAAGTTAGAAACGAAGTTAGGACCACATCACCCTCACCTTTGGTCAGGTTAATAAATTTCGCCATCTATACTTTGAACACCTATAAAATTTCTTCAAGAAGTCATTGAAAATACCGATAAATAAAATTTTAATGTAACATTATAAAGAAATTTACGCAATAATGAAATAACAGTTGAGCAAGAAACAATGAAAAAATAAGTTTTAACAAAACATGGAAGCAGAAAAGTAACTTTTAACTTTAAGTTTTTTCTTTGGAAAGAATTTGAAATATTGTTATAAAGTTTATATTACTCAATATAATTACAATAGGGATTTTAGAAAAATTACACAATTTTTAGAAGAACAGTAAAACTCCAAACATATTATTGATTTAAAGTTTCGAAAAAACTTTTTCTTTTAAATGAGAATACAATCAAAAATATTCATAACAAAAGATTTTGTAACTTGTTCATTTATGTAGATACTTTTTTTATTATGTAGATAGTAGGAGTAATATTATTTAATTTTAATACTGAGGCCATTGTAGCTCCGCATTTGACTGAGAATGCGACTATTGTGGGTTCGATTCTCATTCGTAGGAGTGAGATGTTGTCATTTCCTCGTCCTGGTGCCCTCGCCGTGGCACCCCCGTTCAATACGAAATAAATATCATTTTAACTGAAACTCTTGAACCGAATTAATCGATCGGATAGATTTGATTTTCTGTTTTAATTAGTCTTTTCCGGAAATAACAAAATAATCAATAGTTCAAATTTTCAAAACATAACAGCAGTTTGCTAATATACCTAACCACTGCTATATACCAACACAAAATTTTATTTTAATCTCGCGCTTTGTCTCTCATAACAGGATACGCAGAGTAAAACTAATGTTAATCGAACTCACAGTCATCGCATTTACGGCCTATCCCACTACGGTACTTAGTACCTATATATGTACGGACATACATACACAGAGGTAAGTTAATATTTCAATACTTCTGATTACACGCTTCAATAGATGATTAACTAATATCTGACTCTTGACTTTTGACGTTTCTTTATAATCTTTTCACATCATATCTTCATCAGTTTTCTATACAATAGATAAAAGCAACTAGCATTTGACTCAAAAGTGTTTAAAACTTCCGTGTGGTCAGAAATCTTATTTCACAATTTAATAATACGATTGAGAAATAGCTGAATTAGTGTTTCATTTGGTCATTCACTGACATTACTTTGTTTTTATCTTTAGAAGAAAGTGGAGAACGTAGTGTTTTCACACTAGGTATCCTCTATCTCCTGCTGCATGAGGAGTACAGCGTAAATAAAATTCATGAAATATCCCGTTCTCAGATTGTTCTCGTATTTTAAAGAGACAGTGTGTTAGAATCAAGCTGGTTGCTATCATACATTTCACACTACCTACTGGAAGTCCTTAGAAGAAATAAATAAATAAATAATAAATATGAGATTTTCTTAGTGAAAGACAGAAAACAGTTTCATATAATTTGATAAGACCGGAATACACAATATATAGATACTATTCTCATATTTTTCAAGCACATCACCATATGAAGATTTCCAACAACATAATTTAAGAATATTGTAAATATAATAGGTACTAATTTTATTTACTGACCAGCGAGTAACGCAAATTCACAATGGTGGACTGTTAGAAATTTATCGTTTATAAAAACATCTTCATGTTCAGTTAGAATAGACACATCAATAGAGCATTAAGAAGCGTGCGCTTTTATTCTTACCAGTACTTTGTACGGCTCAAACTTTTCTATTCTATAGTATTAAAGTTCAAAATGTTCTACAATTGTAGAAGTTTGATATTGATTTATGATGCGGTACGGACATCCAACAAAAACTGGCGTCAGTAGAACAAGAAACACAAATGAATGTGCTACAATACAAGTAATTGTTTAGACAAAAGAATTAAATGTGACTTTATTACTAATAAAATATATACGGTTCTAAAAAGGACTTTATTTTAAATGGAATAAGATTGAATCTCGATTTTTGTCTGATGCAGCGTTAGGTGCTTTCGAGTAACGTCTTGATGGTCAAAGCTTTCGCCGCGTTCATTTTAGTTAATTTTAACGACACATTTACAATAGAAAGGCATTATAAAAAGATCCATAGTTTCTGCTTAGCGATTGCCATTCTGTTACTGTTGTTTTACGATTTCGGTATTGTCTCTTGGACAATGGTCATAAGAAGGATCATTTTGTACATTCTACTGAAACAATGGTTACATTGAAAGTTTAAATTTAACTGTATTTACAGGGTTCGGTTACCAGAACATATTGTGCAGTTATTTTCTATTCTTTGTATTTAGTTCAAATTTAATAGCCCTCGATGGCAGAATCCCGCTGCTTCGGCACCACTAAAGGACGGTTTTGAAGAAATCAGTCGCGTGACAAATTTTTTGGTGACAACAAATGCTAATGGGTGCAATATAATTATTACGGTGATGTTTTCGGTAATAAGAAATTTGTTTTGGGTAAATTATTGAAACGTTTTTTCACAATTTTTCACTTATACAATACACTTGTCATAAGTATTGGTTTACTACAAACAATATATTTATATAAAGTATGCAAAAATGCATATCAATTTAAGGGTGTTCCTACTTTTCACTAATTTCTAAGTCAATGAGTGAAAGGCTTTTTCTTCTGTCAATTTACTGTGCCATCAGTTAATGATATTTCTTGTTGTTTGAATGATATTAACATAGAGGTCATTGTAGTGCCGAGAAATTAGCGTGGGACTGTAAACGCAACGAACGAATCTCAACTGTGTCTGATTCCCAGTTGGAGTCCTGCAATAATATTGCAGTACACGATAACATTGGCTCATTATGATGTTAAATGAAATCATGATAACATATTTATGGTTAAATCGTCGGATAAAAAGAATTATTATTCTGCACAGGAGAGAAGGCAGAGAGAACCTAGTTTCAAAATACACCATTCTCCACTTTCCGCTATTATAGAATGCATTGAATGTAGATTAGCGGAACTCAATGTAGCGCTTTGTTTACCAGAGCTCAGAAATGACATACATAATATAAATAATCATTCGCTCAGTTAGAAATCGAACCTACGACCGTCATATTGTGCCAGGACTTACAGTAAAAATACAGTAAGTACATTACAACGAAATACAGATTTCAACTAACTATAGAAGTTAAAACCAATCATAACTTGGACGAAGTTTGGTAAATTTTAAATATCTTAGAGAAGATGAAGAAAAAGGAGAACAATCAATTAGGACTGTCACTGGCAGGGCGCAAAGTTGGGAAGATGAAAATTGTATTGATCATATTTATATTTATCTATTTATTATAGAAATTGTCATATTGGTTCGATTATGCGATTTTAACCCTAAATCATTTTATTTTCATATTCACGCGTTTTCCCACATAACATTGTGGGCAGAGAGAATTCAGTGTTAAGACATTCTGTTTCCTATTATTTTTTATTTTCAAGCCATTACGTATTCGATTCTCCCAAAAATAACTCTTTATTTTTTTCTTTTCTCGGAAAATAAAACCACTTATTAGCATGCAATGCCTCAAATTAAGGCGGAAAGTAGAGATCCGTTCTTCCTTTATTGATAGAGACTGTCTATGCGTTCCCATTAAGACATTTCCGTTCCTCACATCCCGCCCGGAGGCATTGCTTGTTGAGTTGTGGAACTCAACGCCGCTTTTTACCAGAGCGAGGAATTGCAAAAATTAAACAGTATATTTCCCTGCGTGGGAAACGATCCCACAACCTATCGAGCTTACAGACATACGTTAATGTGTACTATCTTATCTTCTATAATCTTACCCGTAAACAATTAATTATAAAAAAATATTTCATCAAAACATATCATAGGTACGCTTCACACCCCAACTAAAACTAATTGCACAAGCGACCCCAAAATTTACAAACAAACATACAAACATAAAGAAGAGATTAGTCAAGATCCTGATCGTATTTAAGATAAATAAGTATTTTTGCTAAGTACAGATTTAGATGGTCCGATAAAGGGCAGCTGTGGGGCTGCTTGGTCGGGTCGAAAAAGTTATCTTATTTGTACTATCTGGCACAATGGTACACTAATACGGAAGTATATGATACTAATTCCGGTCACTTTTTTATTTATTTATTTATAAAAATATTATTTTAGTCAAAGATGTCCGTATATTTTTAACATGCGTTGACCACGCGTGAAGGTTGTTAGGCTTGTTTTGGTTGACGGTTTCTAAATCACCCAAATATTATAATCTATTATTATATTATAAATAAAATAATATTAAAAAGTATAAAGTTATAAACGCAATAGGATTATATCAATTGTTATATTTTGCTAATAGGTGCAATCATATATGGGACAAATTACTAAAGGCGGCTATTTCAAAATCAAAATCCCGATTTTAAATCCGTACAATGAATACTATCGTGTAGGTACTTTTTTATATGAAATAATTAAATTTTGTAATTTAGAAGCATATTTCAATATCGTCATAAATATATTATTTTAATTCTTTAAACAAAAAGCTTAGTGGCAAAGCTCTTCTTTTTGCACATTATTTCTTTATTTCATCTTCATACTGTACTCTGGATATAACAAGTTAGACAGATGGAACCTAGTGTTAACTTACTCTGGTCTCTGCGCGACTTCCCACTTTTGGGACTGTTATTGCGTATTGGGTGAGGGGTCTTACCACCACACTCTTCTTATCAGAGATTGGAAATAAAAATAGTTATAATAGTTATAAATAGTTATAAACACATAGTTATACATTTATGACTTACAAACTACCAAACGCACTCGTAGGTACCTATTCGTATATCAAAATACATTGTTTTGCAGCATCAGCTGTGTACATGCAATCGCAGTACAAAAGCGTAATTTTGTATTCATACAGGATAATCCACAATGTATACGATCAAAATAACTATAAAAATACAATGAGCTTAACAGTGTACCCTAATGCGTCCAGAGCGGGATGTATGGAGGTTTTGGTTCTATTATAGTGTTTTGTGTGGCAATTGATTTCTATATGTGTTGCTACCTGGCTTTGTTTACAAATTTTTGCTATTTTTTATACTATATACGCGCTTACAGCCATATCATGCATTATATTTTAATTATATTACATTTTTGGAACTTTTTTCTTATAAATGAAAATATGTCAGCATTAAAATTAGATCCCACACCTATAGCATTCAATCGGGCGTTTCACATCTGTACCATTAGGACTATAGCATAAACCCTAACAAATAACTATCGATATAACAATATTTACAATCAATAATTTGCTAAATAATAGTGAATTACGACAGCCAGTATTGTGCCATACAAACACCCTTTCAAAGGCAAGCAATAACTGCCACATGACAATGCCAAATTAAATTTAAACCCTTACATACATAAAACTATAAAAAAGCTGGTGGATTCAAATAGAAAGATTCTCTTTACACGCATTCTATAGACAATTGGATGGTATAAATCATAGAGTTGACAAGAATGTTTATGTACCACCATAAAAATACCATAGCCAATTATTATTCAATGGAATTCGAACCTTGTACCGTTTGCAATAAAGGTGTGGTGGGTTTTAACCGATTTGGCGTAAAGTGGGTAACTAGCATGCGTTTGCCGCCCCATCGGTTAAAACGTAAATTATGGGTACCCTAAATAATGAAAGTAAAAAGATTCATCCGCTAATGGATTTTGTTCTCAAAAATTAATTTGGGGTACTCGACGGAACTTGTGTAAGCACCCAATCAGTTGCAACCCTAACTAAACAGGGTTGGGACGTTAGAGAAAGATTCCTTTTTTCAATACCTATGAAAATGTTACGAAAAATTTTAATTAGTTAAAAAAAAGGACAAGCGTGGGTCGGGCGCGCCGACTGAGGGTTCCGTACAAAAATTACAGGTCTCAAGCTTTTTTTTTAATTCAAGCTAAGCAAATGTGATTCTGTTCTGATATTTCAATTCCAAATTCAATTTAATGCAAAATCATCCACAATTATGTTCAATAAATATGAAATATCTTGCATTATTTTTCTCACATGATTTTTTTGTTACCATGTACATATTTTATGAACATACAAAAAAAAATCACAAAAATACGTAAAAATTCAACAGCCAACAAACAAAATACCTTTCTTTACTAGTATTTCTTTAATCGCTAGGGCTATACCCTAGCCAAGCCAAGGGTGACAAATCTCCGTTACAGCGCTGAAGTGGTATTGTTTAAGCCCTTTAAACTTTTTAATTTATTAACCAAAAGGGTTGGAGTCGTAAAAATTACTTTTATTGTTTGTAACGACACATCAGCCTACGTGATAACGATTTCTCCTTATAAAAAAAAACTTTTCTGCCTTATAATTCATCTATAATGACTGCATAACCAGTATGACAAGATCAACATATTATTGTTAGTGACGTTTATTAGAATGGTTGCTTATGTTAACTCCGCGTGTGGTGTTCGAAGTCAAGTGTTTTTCTATTAAAGGTTGCAATGAAAACTTGTTTGTTTCAATTGTAATGTGATTTATTGTGGGAATGTTACGCTGTTTTGGTACAGTGGGGAAGTGTGTACGTGGTGGTTGTGGGTTCGAGTTCCATCAGGGAATGGAGAAATACGGAGAAAAGTTGTACTAAAAAGCAAACAATGTCTTAAACTCTCTTTAAGTAAACATGTAATAATTTGAATGTGGCGAGAATCGAACTCATGATTGTTAATTCATTACCTATACAACCTGCAACTTTTAAGACATTGTATTGAGTGGCGGAACCCAACGCCGACAATACCACTAATATATTTGTCTCTAAAGGAAAAAAAATACGCAAATACTATATATGTAAACTTTTCAGATTATTTCTATAATATGTTTGAATACTTGTTAAATATAAATGTGGAACGATAAATAAAAGTTTGTTAACAAAAGCTCCTATCAAACTAACCTTTCACGGTAACAATATATAACTTTGAAATCGAAAGGCAACTTTGGTAAACTAAATTTCACTTCGTATTCAAAACGCGGTTTCTTATAAGGGGGAAAACATTATCAAAATCGCGACAGCACTCCACGGAGGCCGCGTGTTGATTCTATCAGAAATCTACTTGAAAATTTTGCATTCGCGTTAATGTAATGCGATTTATTATCATTTTTTTATTTTTTTTGCGTCACACTGTATCCTACACATAGCACGGGGTAGGCAGAGGAAGCCTGGGAGCCCAGTGTTAAGACACTCTGTTCCCATTAAGACACTTAGGTAAGCACATGACAAGTCTTTCTTTATGCTATTTTTAATTTTAAATGATGAAAGAAAGCATTAACTTTTTTCTTCGCTTCGATCTTTTCACTTGAAAATATTCATGTATAATAAAACAAAATATCTTTCTTTCTGTAACTAGTTCAAATCGACATCAACGAAAATACCTACACTGATCCCTAAAGTCTGAAGGAGAAAGGTCATGTTATTGTCAAGGATATTTCTTATAGTGATGTAGAAAAACCCTTTCCACTCCTGTACCGTGATAATGGACTTCATTAATTTCGTTTATACAATTTATTCTATTTAAATATGTATGTCGTCTGTATTGGGGTCAGCGTGGCGTGGGCTTCGACTGTTTGTAAACGTGGTGGTAGTGGATTAGAAATTTGATCAGGTGAATAAGTTATTTTTATTTGTATGCTCCATTAAGATCATATGCGGCGTTAAGTTGCGCCAATCAACACGCAATTATCCTAATTTTGGTTAAAAGTCGAGGACGGAATGTCTAAATTCTAAATAACCTGCTATATGTTGGATCTGTCTTACAAAAATCCTAGATGCGGGCATTAAACTAAAAAAAATCTTAATGCGAAATATATTAAGTATCTCTTTAAAACATAAAACACTCATATTTAGAAATAAAAAAAACATTAGAATGATATTTTCCACACCTAGAACAAAAATTAAAAAAAAAAGAAACACATCATTATCACCTGCAACAGTTTTCCCGAGAGACGTCCCATATTTCCAATTCCCGCTGTCGATTATACGAAAAACCTTAGTTCTATTGAAACAACTGCCCTAATCAAATTGACACTTACATTTATTAAAAACACCCAAAACAACATTTATTACAATGTGATAAAGCTTCGGTACTATTTCGTGGGTGTCTTCCTAAATTGGTCGGTTCAAAAGTCGATATTTTATTCGTGCTTGTTAAATTTCATTGTCGTTTAGAGATTTACTTGTATGTAATTCCTTATGGGATAAAGTTTATTTTATTCAAATACAGCACCCTCTGTTAATATAAAAAAGTGCTTTCTTTTTGCCGCTACAAAAGGATTGTTAGGACACGTTACCTTTTATATGGATGAGTAATGCTTATTGAAATACTGGAGGAGGATTCGAACCCGAAAATTCTAGAAAACTAAATAGTACAAGACGATGATATTTTTCATTATTTTAGTTTCACGCTGTATCCTGCACATAGCAAGATAGTCAGAGAGAACCTGGGATCCTAGAGTTTCGACACTCCGTTCCCATAAAGACAAGTCCTTATGATCTTAAAAAGTCAGAAATTTTATCCAATGAATAATGAAAATCGTAAAGGTCCTTGTCCAGCAATGGACACACGCTTCCCCTTTACGATGACCGGCTCTTCCCTGCCCACATCCAGAAGCTTCCTGTGATCTTTACCAGTTCATCCACTTTGTGGGAGCCAGGGTTACTGCCAGTCCAGTTGAGTAATTTTTAGAGCAATATCTAAATTTTGTTCTTCTACGGATGTGCTCATTTTTATTCCTATCACTTAGGAAAATACCAAGCAAGAAAGTTACTTACTAAGTCATATTAACGGAATATGGTTATATGGTTAGACCATAAAACATTCAAAGCTTAGATTTACAATCGCCACAAAAGCTGGGACCCACACAAAAGGTGTATTGTTTTAAACAAGATGACAATTGGTCACAGTGGATACCCAACATTGTGCATTATTCCCGCAAATGCAAAGAAAACACTTAAAATACTAAAATGACTAACAATATGTGCCCTTATTCAACAATCTTTTATACTCAGTTCCCGCTAAAAGTCCCAGCCGAAGCCGAAGCCGAAGCCCGCAGTGTCGCCAAACGCGTGAAATTATATAACAATAGATGCTAATGATCCGTTACGGGTGAAAAATATAAATAAATATATGGATGGTTGTGCTATGCAAAATTCGTGCTGTACCAACTTGAGTTTAAACAGCTTAAAGACTTCTTGGCTAAAGTTGAAGAGAAGATTGTTATACAAATGAGTCCACATCAGCTATACAGTCGTTATGTGGGCTTGAAGCTTTTGTTCTGATATATTATATTTTATATGTAATGGACTGTAGTTACTTTGTAAATACGAATAAAATTTTAGATTTAAATCACTGTTATGTAGAGACAGTCGTGGCATTGTAAGCGCAACAGTTGTAGGTTCGATAACCACTGGGGGAATGAGTTATTATTTATCAACATTACCATTTCTTCGTCCTCGTAACAAAACAAAGCGCGCTATAGAGTACCGGCACTTAATACGCAATCGAAGCGGAGTGAATTCGGCGATGAAACGGAGTATTTTAACTCTAGATTCCGTCTGCTAGGATAAGCAGGATTGCTATATGCAGGATACAGCGTGAAGCTGAAAAAAAATCACTGTTTAAAAATGTTTTATTAAGAAATTTTTTTTTTTTTGGAAATTTGGCTCCTACAAAAATGTAGGCTACCTTTTAGACAGAAGCAAACAAGTTCAACAATTACTTATGCTATTTAAACCTTAAAATAATATCAATGGAAATAGATCTATTCAAGCCACACCGTTTATCAGTGTTCTGCAGGGGGTCTTGCAGTTAAGGTACTTTGTTTCCGCATTTTAGCCATACACCAACATACAAGCAAGATTTATAATATATATTTTTTTCTTCTAAATAAATTTACAACTCATTGTTATTTACAAAGAGTAGCTTCTGCTTAGTTACAGTGTTTCGTTATGTGGTGAAAGCTATTATGCTTTTATTTCTTATGAAGGTGTCCCCAAGGGAATTATTTTGGTCACGATTTGTTTGTTTTATTCGAAAGTGTCATTCTTTGAGGTACCTTACCTGTATTATTTCTTTTTTTTATTTATATGAATATAAAGTATATATAAAAAAATAACTTTTATTCTATGGGTCAGTGCTACTATATGGTCTTACATGTTTTTTTTTCTTGTTTTATGGTATTTTACAAATCAAACCCTTTTATCTAACACCAACATTAGGTGGGTTGTATCTAAATTTATAATTCACTATTATGTTATTCAATTCAATATTCAATTATATAATTCAACAATATTGATAATATGTAATTTCATTATCATCAAATATGAAGAAGTAATCCGAATTTCAGCTTAATTCACTGGTGAATGGAATGGAAATTAGTGTTAAAAGGGCCTTAACTCTCTACGTGGGAAAAAGCATAAAACTACTTTTTCGTTAAATAAATATAAATATTGATTTGAAGTTTTTTGTACTCAATGAAGACATTCTCTCTTCCTATCCTGTTTTGTTCTTCTTACATCTATAAGTATGTAACGTAAAATTCTATCTAAATACAAAATAATAAGATGAATCATACATCCCAAAGAAACACAACTTAAAAAAAGTTTTCATTTCGAAAGCTCTAACCTACAAGGAGGTCATTTACATGTGTGAGTACACTGGCGTCGGTCCGTCTGCCCGTGATATCTCGGGAATGCGGTCCCGTCAGTATCGTAACTTTAGGGGTTATCTTTACTAAATCAATCGATTCATTTTATGATTGTTAAATAAAAGTTTTGTATTCTTTTCTTTCATTTCAATTAAAATGTATTATATTTAATTCTACTTACAAGTTTTTCTAAAACCATTAGCCATTTATTTGTACAAGTTCTCACTGTAAACACAAGAGTTGTAGGTTTGATTCCCAATCCGAATTATTATTTTTATTTCATCTCTCTTGCAACGCCATTCAACAGCAGTCTCAAAAAATTGGGCGGCGCGGCGGCAGCGGAGTCTTAACACTAAAAGCCACCTATCCTGCGATATACGGAATACAGCGTGAACCAAAAAAAAATTACAATCACGTAAAACCTCCACAAACGTACCATTTAATTTCTCCATACACATTTGTGTTTAAATAAAATAACAATATGAATTCAGACTTGCCTATTTACGTTACTATGAAAACAATTTTATGGTGCGTCTTAACACAGAATAGGCTGATCATCCCACACGTTTCAAAGAGTCAAATAACATTATTATGTCCCTTTGGTACTAACAATGGGAATTGTTAACGAGATTTCGACTCTATTGCTTAAGAAATAGGGAAAGAAAGTAATTTTTCAAGTATTGTACTGTATTAAAGTATATTTTGAAGTATCTTAGCCGCTTGATCTGTGTTCAAAGGGCCACAATGATTGTACGTTCGCTCTTTAGAAGGTTCGGCATTTACAAGCCATCCTGTTGAAGAAGTATTCAATTCTAATCGTATTTTGTTGATATAGATTTCATTTTAATTGAATTAATTTATTAAAAATTATTATTTTGTAAAGTATTTTAAATATCAATAAGTGGGAAACGGGACACTCTTAAAATAAGGCATAAACAAAGGCTTAACATTAGGTTCCCTCTGCCTACCTTGTTCTGTGCGAGAAAATCTAAGAAAGGAAAAATTGCAGCTCTACTTAACACTTTTGCGTGAGGAGTGGAAGGAAAATGCTTAAGAAATAAAGAAATACGAGTATATACCTATAATTTAAAAAAGATGTTTTCACATCTTCGCTCTGGCTTCCATCACTTAAAAGATTTTAAATTTAATTTTTCCAACTAATGTCTAGAAAATAAGACTGAAATTTATTAAATTCCATTACATTTTTCTGACATCTGTTGAATGCCTCAGGATATACATACAGCTAAAAATATATTTAAACTACAACGCATCGAACTCTGCACTACAGTCATGTTTATATTCACACTATATGCCACTACGCCACTATAGCCTCTATATGCTATTTCTTATATACCTATAGATATAATCCAACTTTAATATTTTAACGAGTCATTAAACATAAGCCTATCTTAGTTTAAATCTTAGATTCCAAATAAATTTCTATACTTTTGTATAAACTGATCAAACAATTGTATTCATTCGTCTGTATCACGATAGCCGCAAAATATTTACAAAAATTGACACTAAAGGCACCTTGCGAGCGATGACGCGGCTTACTTTGATCTTAAAGGGAAGTTTCTCTGTATCGATTTGTATTAAAATTATATTTGATAGCTAATATTTCACAATAATTTCTGGATTTGAATTTAAACAAGTATATATTAGATAGGTATGATAGTTTGTGGCTTTAAAACGGTTATGGGTTCCATTCCTAATCGGGAAGAATGTGTATTTTTATTATTTTCATTACCGACGCAGTTCAGCAGAGCAGGACATCGATTTCCGCCACTCAACATTCATTTCAACCTAAGAAAGTGTCCGAAAATTAGGCAGAAAGTGAGGAATAGTACCTATGCTTTTACACTAGGCTTCTACTGTCGACATTGCTAAAGAAAAGCTAATGATTTAATTCACCAGGTTACTCCACAAAGAAAATAGCGAAAAAAAGATTTATGCAAACCACTCGATCGAGTGGAAATCGAACCCACGACTGGCCACTTTTTTAGTCGAATGTTGGAGAAATGTGCCACTACGATCATAGAATTAAATTAATCACACATTGTCTAAAAAATTAAAAACAAAACAAAAATAAAATAAGATAAATATATATCGTTTTAGATAAACTCTACCTTTGATAAATGATAAGAAACTTATTTTTAGATTCACTTATTGTTAGCGATGTGGCTTTTAAGATGCGCCGATAAGGATGAGGTTGACAAAGCGGTCGGCAGTGCTTTGCTATATTCAGAGATCCTTGTCCAGTTAATTGTATTATAGCAGAAAAATTATATCTACATTTGTGTTATTATAAGTTTAAGTATCATATATCGATATGGGGTACCTTCAAAAAGTGCATCTCCCTCCTTAAAGGCCAGCAACCCCCCTATAGTCTCGCTAGTGATACAAGGATATGTGGCCGACGTTGAACACTTACCTAACCTACTTCCAGGTCATGCGTAGGTATCTTAAGATCTATCTCAGACTTGAGAGCGGCTTAAAATTTGGCCATTAGTAATAGGCCTATTTTTCCATTTGAGTGCGAAACTCGAAAAGAAGAACTTTCTCTGACTGTAAACTTGATGCGTCCATTGTGGAAAATTAATTATCTGTATTTCAATGCTTTAGTCGAATGTCTTAATATTCCAGGTTCCCTCTGTCTCTCCTGTTACATGCAAGATATAGAGTAAAGCTAAAAAAATATTTCTATTGCTAAATATTCATCTTATAAAAAATATAAATAACTAGCTTTTAACTGTGTCTTTGCCCGCGTGGTAGATGAATCAAATACACACTAATAATATTAGTCCAGATGTATAGAATAACAAATGTTTACTCGTACAGCCATCTCCACTACAGCCATAAAGATCCGGTTACCTGCAAATCATAAAACACCTCGGATACTTTTCAAAACCGCAGAATGTCCTTCATTGATATTTTATAATTAGTTATTCATCGTCTCGGGTCAATTTTATGGTGCAAAGTTTATGAGATGGACTGGATTTGACAAGCGTGTAGATACATTGCGAGTCCTTATTATGGTTTTTATTTGGTATTTTTAGAAACGAAATGTTGTTATTAATTTGATTCCAGGTATTATTTAGTGTGTGCGTGGGAAACGTAGTGTCTTAACACTAAGTTCCCTCAGTTTACCCTGCAATATATGGGATAAACCGTGAAGCTGCTACATTTACCTTCTAAAGCAGGGAGGGGAGGAAAATCTAAGAGCTAAGTAAGAACTTGTTTCTTCGTTTATATGTACTGACGAAATTACTAAACTGAAATGTCGAAATTTGGCATGTAGGTAGGTGAAGGAGTGTATGAATGTCTCAAATTTCAAGTTTGAGACATTCATTCAAAGTCTTAAAGTCCACATTTTTTTAATAAAGTAATAAGGAGGAAAAGGTGTGAACCCAAAGCGACACTAACAAAGTTGTTCTAAAAGAATGTAAAGAACGTCCGTTTTCTATATTCATAAATTTTAATATTTACATATATTTTTAGTTTATTATTCATATTGGCTATCATATTATAGCTTGTATAATATGTTTTAGTGTATAGTTTTAGTGGTTGACGGGGTTATAGTCATCCTCATTCGTTCATTTAGTCTAACGAAACTGAGTCACTACGAATCCTTTTTCCATACCTTTGAGGCGGACGTGGCGTAGTGTCTAAAATAAAAAAAAAAATTGATAGCCAAATTAATTTTATATACAATTTATATATCTCTTATAGAAACCGTGTTAAATCAAAGAGCTACATTAAAAAAATAATATGTTATAGAACTTTTAATTTATGCCTTATAGTTTTATATTCGACATTAATAATGTATAGTGGAAGTCAATATTTTATTTATTATATTGAAAACATAAATCTAATTATATCTATAAGAATAGATATAATTAGATTTATGTTTCGGAAAAACCTTAGCTTAATTAATATATTTAAATGAAATAGACAAATTAGCTTTACGCTGTATCTCGCTCACAGCAGAGTAGACAGAGGGAACCTAGTGTTAAGACACTCCGTTCCCTACTTTCCGCCGTATTCTGGAGGCATTAGGAGAGAAATACATAATCTGTGAAAATTCAGATGTCTAACTAACACGACGTTCATGAAATCTCCGGATAGGATTCCGTTTTAACTTTTGAGTACGTAAAAGTACGGGACCAAATGCACGTAGCTCAAATATAATTATTTCATTGAGGTTAACATCAAAACAAATCACAAATTTGAGTTCCGTCACTCAACACGCTACGTCTGGCAAATTGAGTGTAAAGCGAAGAACGAGGTGTTTTAATATTTGGCTCCCTTTGCTATGTGCGGGATACAGCGTGAAGCTATAAAAACTTCTTTTTTTGACATGGTAATCTAGTGTTAAGATACTTCGTTCCCATCAAGACACTTCCGTTCCCCATTTTCCATCGAATTCTGGAAGCATTGCGTGTTGAGTGGAAGAACTGAACGTCGCGCTTTATTTCGTTACAAGAGCTAGGAAATGAAAATATTAAATATTTAATTTCACCTCCTCGAATGAGAATCGAATCCACAAACTGCCTGTGTGTGTATAGTGCTGCGCCAAAACTGGTCTCAACAAAAGTGTTCAATCAAATATGAAACACTTAAAGTGTCTCATTTACCATAATATATCCACAATATGTATGTGAATGAAGCGAACAGTGCTAATTGGATCGAGAAAGGTGCCGTAAATCACGTTAGGCGATACGATGATCTTGTGATTCGGGTCCTTAATTAAAAACCGTTTATGATGTTGTAAACGCGTCTAAGAAAACCATAGAGCTATGAATATTCTTTAAATTAATATGGACATAAAATATAGTATCCTGACGATGTGAGGTAAAATAAATTAAGTTAAAATTAATTCGTATATCAAGGTGAAGGCGGTACAGGTTGTAGGTTCGATTCTTTCTCGGGGTAATGAATTATTTTCATTGCCTCGCTTTGGTAAGAGAGAAAGCGCTTAGACGGTAAGTGTTTTAGTACTAGGTTCCCTTTGCTTACTCTTTAATACATAGTATATGGGAGACAGTGCAAAGCAAAAATAGATCGTACATGATTTAGGAATTTGCCTCAATACAAACTTTTAAAGATAGTTATATATGTTGTAAAATTGTATATCTTTATGTTTTTGAAATCGATGGTGATTATGACTGCAAAGGCATAAAATCTATTAAATAATACCTAAAATACAAACGACTAAAATCTCCCTTTCCCTTACTTTTAACATGAAAATATAAAGAAACATTTTACATATACACAAAATATACTTAAAAAATCATTTTAGATACTAAGTAACAAATTCCCTTGTCACCTCTACCACCTTCTTAGGTCACGGCACAACCGCCAGTAGCCCGTCATTAGGGGCCCGCGAACTTACAACACGTCTAATTGGCTCTATATATCACTCCGTCTGTTTTATAGGTACAGTAGCACCTATAAAATTGTGAAACGTTTTGTTATTACACTAGTAACATGTTATTGTTATGTATTTATGTATGGATGTATGTATGTATCATCAAAACGTTTTGGGAACTGCTATAATTTTTATTATCATAGATTGGTTGGAATTCAATTTGTATAAAAATAAAATTTGAGATTTAAAATTTGATATATGTATAATAATAAAGTGGTTGGGTTTTCGGGGTTCCGTAACTAGAGAATATTGTTTTGAATTTGTATTGACATTAAATACTGTATAGACTGGTATATTTTGCGTAATATGCTACTTATAGTAGAATCGGTAGGGGGAACCTAGAGTTAAGATACTCCTTTCTCTACTTTTCACTCAAATTAAGAGATATTGTGTGAGGAGTGGCAGTAGGTACCTAAGGCCGGTAGCGCAGTAATATGTTCTGAGGCACAATGAGTTATTATGAGATAACATCGCGTTCAATTAACATTCCGCCCATGGAGGTATCGACTCCGCTCGACTTATAAAAATTATAAAATAGAAAAATCCTAAGGCAGGTAGATAGTTGCTTTCTACCCTAACATGATTGAATTGTATGTAACCCTGGGTTAAATTATTTGATAACTATAACTTTAAAATTGTAACTTTAAAGTATTTTGATTATAAAATAATGATTTATTTAAAATAAAATTTTAAAAAAATATACTACGTATCTACATTATAGTTTTTAACGCAATTACAATACACCTGTAGATTTCGTATGAATCATTTGAAAAAATAATTAATATTTAAAGTTACTATTGAAACACTTATCTTTTATTTTAAATTCACGCTGCTACGAATAGGGAGGTACAGCTAGTGTTACGACATAGCGTTCCTCACACACCGACCAAACGTACATATTTTTTCCATTCACTCGAATGACGGGAATCGAACCTATCATCTACTAAATTCCATATATTCTTGTACGAGTATAAGTTATAAACTACAGATATATCTAATCTATCTGCTTTTTAACTGGTATGTTGAATGGAAACAATACCGGATTTGGTACAGCCACTGTAAATGTCAGACTGCCACGTATATGCTGAGGCGTGAGAAATTGGAACAGCGAGCTTTGTTCTACGCCGGGATATGACGTTGGTCTGTCAGAAAATACCTATCACAGAAAGACCACCAGGTGGAAAAAAATATAATGGAATGTATTGGAAATGTGTGCTTTACACCGTTATTTAAAGCAGTCATGACGGAGCATATAATTGCGATTGTTGACACGAGGGTTGGGGCTTCGATTCCCATTCGGGAGAATCAAATATTTAATATTATAATTTCGTCGCTCTGGTAATGAGCTGAGTAGAGTTGAGTTACGCCACTTAACACGAAATACTTCGAGAAATCGGCGCAAATTGGAAAACGGAAATATCTAAATGGTAATGTCTTAGCACTAGATTCCCTCTAACTACCCTGCTACTTGCGTGAAGTTAACAATATGTAAATACTTTAGACAAAGATAGGAATTTAGTATGGTTCTTCCATTTCCGTCCAAATATATAGAAGATATTGCCTGCTATGCTTTATCTTATGAAAGCGGGAAAATTGATTAGCTCAATGGATTTTTTTTAAATAGAATAGATTCTACGAACGACACATAAAATGAATTTAATAAAAAAAAAACAAAACAAATGCAGATTTTTATGAATAATTACCACAATATATAATAATTAATACCATCATAAATATTCGCCCGAAAAATATATCTTTAGATACCTACACATAGCTACGCTACCTTAAATATTAATCAAAGTAAATTCGAACTCAAATTAAATTAAACTAAGAATTGGCCCCATAAAATCTTCGCCACCGAATTATATACAAAGACAAACATACATTTCATATAATAGCTTCTAAACCTTATTATATTAGTATAAGAGTTAATTTTTTTAATATGGCAATATTTTTTACTTGGCAACTTAATGTCAACGAAAATGTCGTTTTGTTTTTAAATTCGATATGAGATTTATTGTGTATCCTGCTGTGATTTTAAGATTATTGCAAATTCTTTGATTGGACGACCGTTAGAGCAAAGAAGTATTTAACTGGTATAGACTAATACGACGAAGGTAATAATTTCAAACCAGTATTTAATGATAGGTTATAAAATTTAATAATTGTTTTTATATTTGAACACCTTTCGTATTTAGTGTAAGGGTTAAAGATTATATGATAAGGCACCCTCTTTATTCTTCACTTTACCTACTTTGAGCCTTTTCGAATTAAGTTGCACAATTCAATGCCGCACTGTATGTAAAAGAAATAGTATATTTAAAATATGGACATTCTTAAAAGTAGAGTTGAATTGAAAATAATAAAATCTATTACTGATAAGGCTATTACTGTGTAAAAAATTACTTAATAGTAGAAATACTACTAGAATTTTCTATACAAAAGTTAGGTTTCAAAATCTAAGTTAGGTTTTTCAAGGGTCATAAAAAGTATGGTAGAAAAGTGTCCGATCACCGGATGCGGGGGTGACATGATAAAACCCCTTTTTGAGTGTTAATGCCGTGACAAATGTTGAATTTATGCGATTCTGGCGGCGGTTAGCGTCCTGCTGCGATGCCTTGTGGGTATTGTACACTGGTGTGGAAACTAAAGTTGGTGAATATATTTTAGAAAATAATTATACAAGGCTAGTCGTCGCCCGCAATGCTATTTGGATTTTAAAACGTAAAATCTAAGGGAAATCGTTTTATTTAAAAATAAAAGTTACGTGATTCATCTTTTGAACGTCAAATAATTTACAATCCGTTCACTAAAGATACTACCACAGATCTAACAAGAACCGATGCAAAAAATTCAACGAGACTATTTTTAGCGTAAAATGGAAAAATAATAGCAATTATAAATCCAGTAGCTTGTAGTACGATGTCTGCCTGTCACTTAGTAACGGAAGAGCTTTATATATAGAGATTTTTATGTAGTTGAAAACGAAATTTGAATACTAAACATAAATATGTTATAATTATATTACATATAAAAATAAAATGGTTAAATCAGTAATCGGTGGTTAAATGTATAACCTCCTTTACAACATAATATAAAATATCTTTTACTTGCCGACTCTATAATGACGCAGTTTGGGTCATTTTTATGGTAGACATGGATATATTCGCGTGTTTTTAAAGGATTCTTCACACCATTATTGTTTTTTTAGCGTAAAGCAGTAGTCGTGCCAGCTGGGTATTTTTATAAGTTATAAAACAAAGAAAAAATACAAACTATTGCTTTTCATTAGATTTTTGATATTAAATATATTGATTTGTTATAATTTTTCTGGAGGAATTTGACTATAATTGATAACTCATTTCCCCAGTGGCAATGAAGAAGCTTTTTAGATATAATAAATTATTTTATAGTCGTTCTCTGTAATATTATTAAAAAAAAAATAGAATCGGCTTCACGCTGTATCCTGCACACGACAGGGTAGGCAGAGATACCCTCTAACCAGTGTTAAGACACTCCATTTCAGCCGATTTGGCTTGTTATCACTAAAGAAATATTTGATATTTTCATTTCTACGAGTGGGAATCGAACTCATAACCTGTCGCAATTACAGTCGCACGCTTGCCACTGGCACGACTGGCCTAAAACATACTGACAATTTCACAAAATTTATCGAAACGGCAAATTCAAAACAATAATTACAAAATATTATAACAATAGCTATACGGAATCATATGTTATTTAATAAATTAATATTAACAAAGTATGATATACAATAATGGCAGTATTAGCGTTCATCAAATTTCCACACCGCTACCCATCAAAGCAATGTAAGAGATATCCCATAGAAAACACAATGGGACATTAAAATATAGAAAAAACTATCAATTCGAGTAAAGCAATTGAACGTTTACAAACTTGTAGTGCTAAATCGGTCGGAATTAAACGACCCGATGCAACTTGCCTAATGATTTAGAAATTTTCAGTTTTGTACCAAAAAAAACTCTATTTCCTTCAAATAGAGTTTTTTTTTTAAAGTTTAACTTTAGATAATTTTTAATAGAAGTACTGACGATTACTATAATTCATAGTTTACCTTGTTTTCATATATTTCTCATGGTTGTTTTTTTTGTGTAAATATTATTTATTATATTTGTAGATTTATCGGTGCCTTTGCGCAAATCTACTGGAGCGTTATGGATTATGGAAAATAATAGTTTTAGGATATTATCTTATGAGATTTCCGTTTTTCGAATTATTTGAAGTGCCGCTTTCTTTATATTTTACTTCCTGTTTATATTATAGTGCAAGTTTAATATTTTAAGTGGCTAGCTTTGTCGGCTTCAAGGTGAAAGAACAAAATTGCTTTAAAATATGTAATTATTATATAAGGTAACTTTAAATACATATTACGTCACAATGGGTCGGTAGTAAACACCATGGTTGTGTGTTCTATACACGAACGACGGCTGAAAGGCAGCCATATCTCAGGAACCTGCTACCTTCTTTCCTTCCCAATCGGTGTAAAGGCTATTAGGGTTTACAGGAGGACAACGAAGTGTCTAAACTCAAGGCTCCCTCTGCCTATCTTATTATGAGTGGCATACAGCATAAACATAAAAAAATTATATAAAATACATTTAAAATTACATATTATTCTTTATATTATAAAAAGACAGACAAACAGATAACATATCAAAAGTATATAGCAATAATTTGTTTAATTCTATCTTGAGGAATTGCAGGAATGTCTATACAAAATTTTAAATCATTTAATAATGACGTCACTAGGTCTACTAAAAGAAAATACTTAAAAATTTTAATTAACACAAATAAAAAAAAACAGTTTATCAACAAAACGACGCGGTCTATTAAGAAATCACAAAGCGTTTTATCTTGATATGATCAACTTTGCCTCTTATTAATCAAATGGAATGCCCGACACATAGAAAAAACATATGTATCTGACAAATAAAAACAAAATGGCGTTAAGTTGACAGAAGAAGGTACACCGAGCTTTTAAGCACGAGCTTTTAATAATAGAAACCGCTCGATCAAAATTCAATCTTATTCTATTTGTAGTTGGGTTGAAATTGAATTGAATATTAGTTTTAAATAAAGCCTAAATTAGATTTTGGATGTTTCAAATTAATACACCTGTTAAGTTGCACAGCCCTTTACATAGTTTGGAGCCGCATTCTTTGGAATTTTATTTAAGTTATAAAAATAATATAGGTATGTGTTGCTTCAATATATATATTGCTTCAATATATATATAATATATATTATAGTTAATTTTTATAATATATTCCCTCATTTGTATGCAGTCGTTAAACAACTTAATCATGTTTCTCAACTAATTATTTAAATTTAGCTAATTTAAATATTACAATATGAAATATCTTAAGATTGATAACTTGTGTAATCAATATCTAAATATATTTTTACATATATATACAAATAAAAACTTAACAAACATAGCCGCCCTATTTTATCTTAATAATTGAAGTTAGGAAGTAGTTTGTTTCCTTTTCTTTTTTTAATAAACCAAGACACAACTAATAATATCTAAATAACTTTTAAAATTTTTGAATATCTAAATATCTTGTTATAATAATTACTAAACAAAATACACTCTCATCCATAAAATCCAAAGGATTCACTTCGAAATATTTCCATGCGCCTGCGCAGGCGTCGGTCTGTCTGGCCGTGCCTCACAAAAACTAGTTACAATAAACCGTATTCAATTCTATGATTTCGGTTATGAGAGGTTCTCTATTGATCTTTTTTTATATATAACAGTGGTATTAGGGCCGGTTGTCAGTGTATAAATGCGTGGTATGAATAGCCCAACGCAGAGTGAACTTTGGAATAGCTTCTATGTTAGATAGACATCCTGTTAGAATTTTAATGCTTTTATATGTTATATTGATATTGTATAATTCGTGACTTTTCATAGTTATTTTATTTAAAAATTGTTATTTAAAAAAAAATCCGCTTTATAAAGTAAATTAATATCAACTAGTATATAGTATATAGTAATTATGCGGATATAATAATTATATTAGTTATCCTTTCCTCAAGAATTAAACTTTAATTACAATTAAAATAGAAACACAAATTAATAAGAAATTTAATGACCACAAGTACTAATGCCAATTAAAAATAATTCCTTGTAAATCAAAGTAAATCTTTTCAACTGTCAATATTAATATTAAAATAAAGATTATTAAATCTCACAACGCCACACGTTAAATATATGATAAAACAATTTCCTATACTAACCGTACAAGACAAACATATGACAGAATAATTACATACAGTGGATCCGAATAAGTGATTCTAAACTTTTCACTCTGACACTCTCCACTCGTCAAAATTAACGAACGTTTTTTGCCTTTACAAATATATCTTATACTGTTATAATAACATCTAAATACGAATATATAAAGGCTTTAATGGTGAAGCTTAGCTGTACGCTGACTGCCACTGTATAAGTCAAGATTTAAAAAAGCAAGACTATTAAAGAGTAATGAGTGGTCGAGTGGTCCTTTTATTCGTTAGCGCGACCACGTGCCTACCACCGAATGTTACAAAGAAACTAACTACCGTTCGATAGGTACAATGGTCTGTAATAATTGTACAATTAATGTCGTACCAAGTATATAATGACACTTAACAGTCCAAAGTAATTGGGAGTCAAGTTTTTTTTTGTTATAAAAGCTTTAGTTTTAAGTGCTTGACGTCTTAAGATTTCTTTGGATTCAAGATGGTCGGTGAATGAAATTTATTTTTTTTACTTGTTATTGTGTTAATGTTATTATTTTTTTCAAATTTATGAAATAGATTTGATATTTTTTTAGATTCATGCTGTATAGCAGGGTTCCCGTTTTCCTAATCTTTGAGATATTGCGTGAAGTTTCGAGATATGAAACTATCTTCGCTATTTCCGCTAAGATAATTGAACTCTACGTTTCTTTGTATCACTAAATAGAGTTACCAATAAACTGACCTTGAAAAATAACAGTCGTCTCATTCAGTTCACATATTACGATGCGGTATTAAGAAATCTACAACAAAAAACCGAATAATAAATCAATAACAATGACAATATTAAAATAGATAGATACGTTATCTGACCAAAATCAGTAAGACAAGGGAAGATAGTACAAAAGATGAAAGGGTTGCCATAAGTCTATCAGACTACCTTTTATATAATTGAAAGTTTCTTTTCACCCCCAGGCATTCTTTATTTATATTTAATTTGCTAAATAAATCTAACACATCGCTTGAGTTAATTTTTCCATTCTAACGCCTTAACTCAATAGCGTGTTCCTCATACGTTGTCACGAAGATATTCTCACGATTGTTATGTATGTATGTATTGTTTGAAAAAGAAGCTTAACACTAATCCTATTGAGATATAAGTAAAATTTACATGGAAATAATGCTGGTATAGTTTATGTAGTATATATACGTATATACAGTATGTAATATACCTACATGTCGAGAATTATTATAAACTTAGTGTTTTGGTATCAAAATGAGAATATTTTTTATACATATCATACACCTAAGTATACGTTTCATTTAAATTTTCGTTCTGGCGTTAAGGGAACCTGGGAACCTAGCGTTAAGACACTCCATTCCCAATAAGACCCTTCTGTTCGCCACTTTTCGCGGAATGCCTCCAGTATTGCGTTTTCAGTGGCGGAAATCCATGCCATGCATTTGGCCTCATTACCAGAGCGAGGAAATGAAAATATGAAATATTTCGTTCAAATGGAAATCGAACCCACAACCTTTCGCGTGTACAGTCGCACTCGCACGCCTGTGCTCCTGCGCCAAAACTGCGCACTTTTCATTGCATAATATATGCGTCAATGACTATAACACGTAAACTTATTTTATAATCGTATACCGGAGTAACACATTTTGATGCAACTATTCCATATTGAAAGCTGAACAATTCATCAATTATCGTGACGACGTCCAAGCCCTAACAAATCTAATCTCCGAATTGTACCAAGGTCGCCAATTGTTGTCCACATAATGGTTGCTATTCTTCATTCATACTCGTATATATCAGTTATAAATACGTTTCACGGTGGCATTGTAGGTCTCGATCACCCCGAGGACATTTACAACAAAAAACGTATAATAATGCCCAAAGTTTGCTTCTTCCATTTGCTTCATAACCCGTCATTTTCTGAGCTAATGGCTATTTTTATGACAATAAAGATATTGTTCACCTCATATTGTATGGGACAATGGCTATTGGAATTTGCGAAACAGGAATTGTCTCAAGTAACGAACGCTCCGGGCGTACGACCCTCTGCTCTCTTCTGACGTCTTTGCACGTGTGATATTCAAAATGGTATTGATTTTCTTTGTAATAAGAAGTGTTATTATTGAAAGAGGTTATATTTTCGTTATATTATTTAAGTACTCTTTGCTTATTTTGTGCCTTCATCATTATCATCATCAGTTCACAGCGGATCTCTCGAATTGTAGGCTGGTGAGCTCAATCTTCGGCTCTGTTTTTCCAATTGTTGCTACCCACTTATTATACAATTAATTGCTGTTTTTGCGTCATTCAGTAACGAATTAAAAAATAACCTATTACACAAATATAAGAAGGCTTATAATTATCTTAACAATTATACATTAGGGACAGGAACCATTCATCCTCAACTCATTGTCTATAACGTTTAGCTCGACTCAAAATGCACGTGATAATATTTAGTTTTTGACTAACCTGGTCTATTCACGGCTTGCCTACTCAAGAGCTTTGTTTGAGGAGACAAGTAAAGATGAAATTTCTAAGCTTTGTATTTTTAAGTCTTTCGGCTTCTGTACATTGAATAGCCTGTTATACAAACATTAACAATTATGAGCGTGTCGTTGGTATTTCTGGTTTGGCCACATTTCCTTCGTACGTATTGTTTGGTCAAGCTTCTTATTGGTAACATCTTTTTAGTATGAATGAATGTCGGTAAATAGAATAGATCATTCGTTTGTGGATTTCTGCGTATCTAGTGGTTGGTCAGTTTTGGTGATTTCTTGGTAAATTCTTGCATAGATGAGGTATAGGACGAATAACTAGCTATAAATTAAACACTATAATTTATTATAAATTTCTTTAAATATTCCATATTTCTATATAATATAGATTTGTGTGCGTGTTGAGTGGCGGAACACAACGCCGCACTTTGCCTCGTTCCTTGAGTAGGAATCAAGCCCACAACCTACCGCGTTTAGAGTCGCACGCTCGTGCCCCTGCACCACGTCTGGCCTCGCGTACATAAAATATAACATACATAAAATACCAAATTGTCAAATACTAAAGTATATTATACGGCACGTCCAACAATACACGGTTTATTTATGCCAAATTATCTTTACATTTATAAAGAATACAGTTTTATAGCGCACTTCAGTTATAATAAAAGATGGTGCGCGACAAATATAATTGATCTGAGCTCTTTAAATAGCGGCCGCCATTGTGGTTGAGAAGACGAAAAGATAAAAGGAAGAAAAAGATAAAAAATAGCCCTTTTCTGTGTGAACAAAGCGTGTCACCGACAGCCATGTTGGCTGTCCGCTCGCCCAATGCTATCGATGTGGACTGGAATTTTTAATATTTCATTTGTTTTTTAACAATTTGAATGGTTTTTAGTTTTTTGGTTATTTGGAGTTGTGTTTTTGGGGTAAATAAAATGTCTGCTTTAAAGTTGTAGTAATTAAAGATTTACAAGAATTTAATTAATTATAAATATTCTTAATTCACTATGAACAACATTATACGAGTATTTTGTTGATTAAATATGGTTTGTGCTAAGAAATCACGCTGGTAATCCAAGTTTTAAGTACATGTAATAGATAGGCTCAAATTGCATTTAACTATTTAGAATTTTTTATTATTTTTTTTTAAATTCAAGAAATAAACAAAGAAATAAATAAACAAGATTTTGAGTTCTAAAAGCTTTTTTTTAGCTTTTTTATTTTTATCTGTTTTTTCTTCATTTTAAGAATTTCATGTAAGATTATTCTCACAAGCAGACCAGCTTAAATCAATCGATTTAAAATAATATCCAACAACACAACAGTAGCATTGATCCTAAAATAACAGAATTCTTTGTCAAAAGTATTGGATTCGGAGATTGCGTGAGTTTCTTTTGTGACAGACAGTTTTTTTATTATATTTTTTTCTGTAAAAAGATGCGTTGACGGTTTTGAATGGACGTTTTTTTTTAATTTTTTGACACCTGAATCTTTAGAGGCAAAGGCTGATCAATTTGGTCCATTGTGTGTGAAGATGCCGGATGTAGCTGTGGGGTTCTATCGTATTGTGTGCTTAAGCCTGCAGTGTCACTTTCAAATTTACTATTTAAAACATTTATGGCGATAGTTGTAATTCACTTGTAGGTACAATATGGAGTTGATGCTATAGGTAATAAAAGCAACTTGTACCATATTTTTGCTTTATAAGTTTTAGATTAGTAAAATATTTAAATAAATTAGGTCTATATAATATGGACATAATAGTTAAGTATTTAATTTTAAAATAAATAAATAATATAACAGTGGTCTATGTAGGTATATGAATAGCAAAGTTTTTTGTTCAGGCTAAAAGTTCATGTCATATAGCTGAGTAACCTAAGGGAATTTAGTTTCAACACACAAAATTCTTCATTTTAATTAAATTCGGGACATTAGTAACTGAACGGCGGAACTCAACGCCGCGACATTAGACTTAAAACTTGATGTCTCGATTCCTGCCTAATGGAATATTGTATAAACTTTTTTACTCAAGCTAACTAACCCACTTGTTGATAAAAAGAGTTCACACTGATTCTGTATAAAAATATTACAACTCAATAACATATAAAAATTTCACATGCCCATACGAAAAAAAATTAAAATACCAATTAAATCCACAGGAATTCTAAAATTTTCTCACAATATTTATTATATCATAATCTAAGACTGGGCGTACAATTTCCGCCCTTTCTTCTACTAAATTGAACTTATTTGTACCCGCTACCCTGGCTCAGCAAGACAGTTCTGCCCACTTTGCTACTCGAAGGGTGGAAACCCTGCAGTGATAGTCGTGTAACTAACATTGTTATACATTATTAAATGAATTAGAATTTAATTTTTATTAGTGAATGAAATTTTTAAGTTCTTTCACTCTCGGTTAAGTAAGAAATTTTCTAAAAAGTACGCATATGGTACGGTAGATAGAAATAATTTAGTATTATAATACTCCGAATCTTGCGAACTAACCAATTTTCGAGACATTCCGTGTTAAATTGCGGAACTCAACGCCACGCTTTATCTTTTGCGTGAAAATAAAAATAATTCGTTACCACGAGTAAAAGTAAATGAACCCGCAACCGTCGCATTAGCAGCCATACGCACTGAATTATACATTGTACCATTTAATTTATTGAGAGCAAAATTTCACAACTTGAGCAATTCATATAAAAGAAATAATAGTGATTTATTATCATTTTTTCTTTGCTATTTTCTCTACTCTATTTTCCTTCAATTTCAGATAATCTATTTAGTATTTGTAAAATTAAAACACTCATCTATTTGCCCACATTATGACCCATTGAGTCTATCGAATATTTATGTAAATCTAAATATGTCTTACAATTTATATTTTAAACCAATATAACAATTTAAAATTTTAATTACAATTATTAATATAACTTCATTCATATATCGAAAGGTGTTTGTGGGAATGTGCTGGTATTGGGCGGGACGAAGGAAAAATCACGCTGTGTTGCCCGCCCATCACTACCGTACTACGCGTGTTCACACGAATGGTATTTGTTATAAAAATGTTAGTTACGAGAGTATGAGAATTTGTAAAAAATAGGTTCACGCTTTATCCAGTACATAGCGAGGTAGTGCTAAGACACTACGTTCCCAACTTTACGCACTACTTTCGAGATCTTGCATGTCAAGCTGCGGATCTTAGTGCTGCGGTTTGTCTAATATCTGTAAGACAGATTTTAGAGAATTGCTAATTGATATTTTTTTTGAGACCTCATGTCCTTTTGATTAAAGTTACGTCGTAATTTTAATATAATTTTATCTCAGCTAGCATGAGGAATCGTATTAAATAATAAAGGGAATTTAAAATAATTCAACACCTCGAATTGGAATCGAACCCACACTCGTTTTTAAAAAATATATGTATGGAGTGCAGGTTCAAATCCAGGTAGCTATGTGAACATTTTTCTACGCAACTTCAATATCAGCAGGTCTACATACATTGTAGAGTCCTCAATACATCATAAAGAGGCACGCCATTTTCCAATGTGACGAAAATAGAAATGTATTTCTATTTCCGATTCCTTTACATTCCAATTTTCTTTCTTATGTTGATATTTAATTCTTTTTCTTTCTTATGTTTTTAAAATATAATTGTCATATACTTTATTATTGCTTACTTTCTTACTTGTTGCTTATTTTGGACAATTTAAATGTGAAAATGTGCTCTTTCAGGCCACAGATTTTTAAAGCATTTAAGAAATATATATGGTCTTATCTTTAGATCAAGTTTTCAATATACGAGACTATAAGAAAAGAATCAAATATTTTATCGTTTCGTTCCCTCTTTCTGTGCAAGTAAAAAAAGTATATTTTTTTTTCTTCTTAACGCTTAAAACTGTAAACAGTTCTGTAAAATTTTTATTTTACAATATTACTATTACTTTTAATATTGTTATAAATAGTAATATACAGTGTCTTGAGAATATTTCTCGTTCACGCTGAGCAGGACACATACAGCGCTGCCCGCCCATACGTCATATAGAAGGCAGGAACTTCCTCTAATAGTTAAAGAGTGACGAAATTACAGGTTATTGTGAGAAAAATATTTTACAATTTACCCTTATAAGTTATAAGAGTTTTTATCGGTCATAGTTTATTTACAAAACGTTTAAAATTTCAATTTAATGAATTCATCATTCATTTAGGTTACGTATTCAGTCATTTTCACTTAACACACTTCTTATAACACTTCTTACAATACTTCGTTCTCATTAAGACACTTCCATTCTTCACTTTTTGGTGAATTTTGGAGGTATTATGTGTTGAGTGGTGTAACCCACAACAGTCGCATTAACTGTAATACGCTTGTGCTTCTGCGTCATCACATGTGCCATGGCAGTCGACTTATATCCAATATAAGGGAACTTAACCAGAAATTTTGATCTAACTTCCTACCTAACCAAAAAAAGGGGAAAACAGTAAAAAAACAAGTATTTCAACCCTTACTTCACTATATTATAATTTGACTACATAACTCAAAATAAATGAAGGGTTCTCACTTGTTCTTAATAAAATATTACAATTTGAAAGCGATTAAAAAATGTAGCTATGTCATCTCAACGTGTATAACCGTAATCCTCTCATAACGTCACTGAACACATTAGATCTCACGCATTCCCTAAGAATTCCTTTAGAAAACACCCAAAAGAAACACTTAAATTATACGCCGTATACAAAAATTGAGTAATAAAATTAGCATAAGGCATAATTAGCCTATTATATTGTAGTTTGCATGGTGGGTAAGAATCTAAAAGGAATAGAGAAGTGCGACAACAATGCCCTGTGTTTACATTGTGTATGAATGTATAATTAATATAGATATATAGCTTGGGGATGCGCTCTATGAGAAAGTACGGCCGGTCAAGAATAGATTTGAATAATTTAAATTTTGTATCTAGGTGTCTAGTTGGTTTTTTAGCAGGATAGTCAGAGAGAACCTGGGAACTTAGTGCTAAGATACTCTGTTCTCATAGAGACTTCCATTCCCCACTTTCTGTCAAATTCTCGATGCACTGAACATTCAGTGCAGAGAAGGCAGAACTCAAAGCCGCTTTACCTCCTTAACAACACCTCTTTACCTCCTTAACGCTGCTTTTTCGAGGAAATAAAAATATATATTTTTTTAAACCCTGATTATGAATCGAACCTACAACCGTTGCGTTTACAGTCCCACCTTTGTGCTACCGGCCTCTCGTTGAAATTGTTTATTTTAATTATTTTTATAATATTGAAAGAAATAATTGAAATTAATAACTTATTTACCACTTTTAAGAACAACGTGTAGATTGGACTCCACGTCATTTTGAAAATATCTAAAATGATTTCTTCCTACGTTGCAATTTGATATTTTTATATGTTGAAAGTTATAATGTACCTACATATATTTATGTAATAATTACTAGAATACAACATAAGGCCATTTTATTAATTTATTGTAGGTACTTATTAAAATTAAACGAATTATACCTATATATATATATATACACATACATATTTTAATACTTAAATAACCATTCATTTCCATTCAAGTCCAGAGTAATCGGCAATCAAATAAACAATAATAAAACATTACAACTCAAAACGCGTCGTACTTTAGTATCACGTTATAC
The DNA here is from genome assembly GCA_016802625.1 of Heliconius numata. NCBI lineage: Eukaryota > Metazoa > Arthropoda > Insecta > Lepidoptera > Nymphalidae > Heliconius > Heliconius numata. The sequence goes on from JAEBDU010013237.1 coordinate 225,055, forward strand.
GCCTCCACCTTCAGTGAGGCGCAAACAGCGCAGCGAAATCCTAACTTATGTCCTAGGCTTTGGGGTTGTGATACACTGAAATAGTGAAGCTATTTTTCAGCTTCAAACTTTTTATTTACCGTTTACCAGTCGACGCACAAAATGAATAACAGAGTGAAATGAATAAGGTGAGAGATACATGGTTTTCTTAATCTCCTGATGGTTATACTTCCTTTTATCTACCTCGAACAATTAAAAGGATATACATTTATTTTAGCTTCATGCTTTATCCTTGCCAGGGCACTTATAGCGAACGGCTGTGGCTTTTGCACTTCTACCTCATTTTTTACATTATTGTCACCTAGAACATCGATTCTGTCCTCGAAGGTTAGCTTTAACCGAGTCTCTGTTACCAATCACTCTTGCATTCCATTCTTTTGTCAATCATTCTCTGGATGTGACGAATTATTCTTCTTTTTCATTATATCTTCTCACTATTCATATAAACATAGCCAACATGAATATAATCATAAGTGGAACACAAGTTTTATATTCTCAGTCGACCGATTACAATACGCAATCAATAACAATATAAAGCGCATGTGACACATTGATTTGTGTGGACATGTTTAAACAAAATAAATAATTAACTGGCTTTTAGTGTCGCGAGGTTTATTACAAATAATTTTTGATGTACGACCGTAGGTTTAAATTCTCTATGTTATTTATACGGGAAATAATATAAAATAGGCGTCGTTGTAAAATATGGCGTGATGCAACGGTACAGCGTTCGATTGCAGCTGAGACGGTTCTTGGTTCAATTCCCTGACACAGATGTTAAGTTGATTGACGTCACTACATACGTATACAATGTCTCGACAATTGGGGGACAAGTGAAGAACACAGTGTTTTAACACTACGTTCCTTCTGCCCTGCTATATGTAGAGTACAGCTTGAATGTGCATTATGAAAATGCCTCGCTTTGTCTTCTTACCAGAGTGAGTAAGCGTACCTACGTAGAATCCCATATTTCCTATTCTTCTATAAACTTCCTTTCTTTATTGGTGCTCCCAGGTTTCCTATATACAGATGTTCAAATAATATATTATGCAGGTATATAAATATAACACAAATAATATATTTAAATATAAAATTAGTTTCAAGTTCACATTTTGTTTTTTAGGTATCAATAAGGTTCCCGCGCCGCCGCAGCGAGCGCAGCGCAGGCACCTCACTAAATCAGGATTAGCCGTCCAACCAACGAGTCTCATTTGTGTGTTATTTATAAACTAAATCCTACATACGATAGACTGAACCATAAACTATACGTTGCCAAAGGAATTTAAAACATATTACCAGAGAAATAATAGACATTTTTGTGTTGTAATTTTGATATCGGTCAGTTTTATATGAATAGTATGCGAAGGATACGTATCGATAGAAATACTATTGTAAGAAATTTTATTATTTTTACGACTGTTTTTGAAAAAGCACGTTAATTTGTATATTTTTCAATGTTGTAGAACTTAAAGTAATATAATGTACTAGCGTTTATCTGAGGCTTTGCCCACGTTCTCAAATGGAAATAACAGAAAGTATATACAAGTACATATCTTTCCTTTTTCCTACGTTTTTATTGTTACTTATAGGTCGTAGTCTGATGTATTACAATCTATAGTTTCACTTGATATTTAGATTATAATATATACAATAATAATTGTGTGGGATAAGAAAAACTATTGTTTTTCAATCCAAATCAGTTCCTGAGACAAAAATGAAGAGTCTAACAAACAAACTCTTCAAGGCAATAATATTAGATCAAAATCTGTCGGAAAAATCAATTATTTTCATGTCCTCGCTCTTGCAAAAATAATGGTACAAATAGAGTACGACAAACATTCAGAAATGAAAGTTAGATTTAATTGTATGTACTTTCTCAATTGCACGGATTTTTTGTGTCTCAGTAATGTCAATTTGAAGTTAATGGAAACTTTCCATACTATTCACATTAAAAGTAATAATAATTATTATTGAAAATGTCAAAGCTGTTTTAAAACTTTTCAACTACACTAGACACTTGGACACAACGTCTTTAAGCAGATTGTATTGTACACCATAATTTTTGCAATTAGAGAAACTCATGACACAGAGACTCCATATTATATTAATTCCTTTTCATTTACTTTTGTTCTGCTGCAAACCAAAGTGTATTAATAAAAAAAAAACCTTATTTTAGTAAATAATTTATTATTGAAATGAATTTGAAAAACAGAACGTACCTGTAGGGGAAAATTTAACGGACAAAGAAAAACATATGGCGTCGCAAATAGTAACAAAAGAGTATTTTGTATTGTACCTACATGCAAAGTGCGCTAAAATAATGTCTTCAGATTTACATGTTCCAAGGTATAAGCTGAAAACTTAGTAGTTTTATTAAGTAGTATTCATTTACTAAGTAGTATTCTTTAAGTAGTATTCAGCACAGGTAACTGTGAACGAGACGGTTGTGGGTTCAATTCTCATTTGGGGAATGAATATCTCCATTTCATAGCTCCGGTAACAAGACAAAGCGCGGAGCTGAGTTCCGTTAATCAACACACAATTAATTAATCATGTTAATAATTGGATTGAAAGTACAGAATAAAATATCTTCAAAATAGGTTATCTCTGCCTACTCTACTATAGCTTAAAAAATATGAGTATTAAAAAAAATTACATAATTTTTACGACTTTCACAACTTAAGAAATTCACTCTGTAACCTGAAGCGATACACATGGCTCTTCAATGTGAATATAAACGTATTGTTCTCTAAACAATATATTTACTGCAGCAAATTGTTTAAAATAATGTTATTTATTGTTAAAAGGGTTATAATAAGGTTAATTGCGTCTAATGATAGAAGAGTGTAGGTGTATTAAAGAAAAAGAAAAGTAAAGTATTATTATTTTAATACTTTGAAAGTAAAAAAAAAATATGTTTGTGGCTTTGTTAAAATAGTAAGTTTCTTAATCGTAAATTCGTTATTTACTTAGGAAATAAAATAAAAAAACATTATTTAATGGTGGTTGTGGCGTAGCAACAAAACGTCTGATTATAAACGCAACAATTGTAGGTTCGAATCCTACGCAGTGACGTAACACTAAGGTTTTTTAGCCTACCTGAGGGATAAAGAGTGCAGTTTAAAACATCTCTTTTTTAGCTTCCTGAGACCTGACCTGAGAACACTGTTAAAACTTCGAGAAAAAACATAGAATACTCAATTGAGGATTATAAATAGCGTTTCTTTCTTCGCATACATTAATATAATATATTTAACTTTTAAAAAAAAATGAAATTATGTAATTGTTGCGTTAAATGAACGATATCTCTTTACAGCCCAATCAAAATGAAACCAAAACTGACTAAACTAAAGAGAAATGTCATACAAGTATTCAATGGCCAAACAATACTTTCATTCATACATTTTTTTCTGTTACGCACGCATTGTCCAGCTAATATTCGGTGAAATTTGCGCATGCCTGGTCCCTTACCGTGGACACTGTGCAACTGTTGCTACTTCTGTAGTCGCTTTAGATTTACTTTTAGTTTAGCTCTTTGTATTGTGGTGTGACAAGTTTCTGAAAATATACCACCCTGTTGTTTGCTAATTTGTGCAGGGACGTATTTAGGGTTTGAGTTTAATTTAATATTTATTTGTTTAATTATTTGTTAGGGTTTGGTTCCTAAAACATGTTTGTCGAAATATGATAATCAAAAGCTAATAAAAGGCTAATAATCAAATATGTACTCGTAACATACATGTAGATGAGCAGTTAAAAAAATAATATTTCGAATATACATTTATTTCATTAAATGACAAAAATTGTAGAATGCAACTATTTAGCATGGAGTCTAGTCTAGTCTCACATATACATATCTATACTATGTAAGACTCTTCCGTTACTGAATAACTGATAGATGACGTAATGACGAAACTGCTGGAAACTTAAAATTTGTCAAGTTTAAGTGAGGATATTACTAAATTTCTACAGGCCAGACATAACACTATATTTTAGGTTTTATAGTCGACACAAACAAAACTGGGGAAATCAGGTTCAAGCGACGAACAACACGCTCTAGGCTTGTAAAAAATTAAAAAAAAAATTTCAAATTAATAATTAATTCATCAGTCCAGCCCTGTAACAAGGTGCAACCCGTTGCAAAAAGCCAAAAATCGTCCGAAAATTTTCTAAACATGATCACTAGCATTGTGCTCGCACACCCGCCATAATGGACACAAAGCGCCCATCCTTAGCTTCCTTTATATTCTACAATTGTAGGCACTTCTATAGTTTTCATCTTATTTTGACAAAACAATAAAAACAATCAAATTTCAACTTTATTTTCGAAAATATACGCTTGAAATTATAACTTCAGCTAATTAGGTAGTTAAAATCTTTTTGACATATGGTCTAAATGTCATTTCATATGTTTGCCATAGTGTCATTGTTAGGTACACCTATTGTTGCGATTGTTGGGCACATTGTTATAGAGATCAATGCGAAACATTTTAATATTATGAAATTATAAACATCTTCCGCGCGTTTGGGTGTTAGGACATGGTCGGTTGGAGCTCTCCTTATATATATTTAGTTATTAGTAAGTTTATGTTTGAAATTGTATAATATTTTATCTTTTTTCTTAGTTTTATTTTGCACTAACGTGCATAAAGGAAACTGATGTTAACCGCTTATTTTCTAAGATATTGGTGGTCAAACTCAACCTCGCGTTTGTCTTGTTACGATAGTTAGCAATTGAAATTAATTCATTCTCCGATTTGGAATCGAACCTACAACCGTCACAGAGTTGATTAATATTTCTCAAAATATTTCCGAATTTCCGAATTAATATTTCTCAAAATAATTCCGCAGGATTATAATATATTTTTTCAAATTGAAAAAATAACGTTTCTATATTACTTGGCGGCTCCACCCCATTTCTATTCCACCTACTAACACGATTTATTATAATGTGAATCTGTCTCCACATATTCTTTGTACAGAACGCGAGACATCCGGTATAAGATAATATCTGCAATTTGGTACATGATACTGTTGTCATTGTGAACTACATAGAGTTACTTGCTAAGCTTTTTTAAAGCTCGTTCGAAAGTTTGGAATTTTATAGATTTGGACACTTGTAATATCCGATATATAGTTTTTTTATTATTTTCCCACATATTAAGGTATGGTAGATTGAGACCTACTGCCTACCCTGCCACGTGCGGGATACAGCGTGAAGCTGAAAAAAAATGAAGTCATGAGTCTCCTCCAGCCTGGAGAAGAGGTATGGAAACACAGTATCGATGATACTGAAGGAGGTTCACGTAAAATTCCCCAGAGGGCGGGGGGTATATACGTCTTATATACTCTTAATATTAGAGGTTAAGGATACCAGTGGACGAAAGAGGTATGCAAGGTCCGTAGCATTTGTCACTCCATACTCTCTTGCTACCCCAGGGATATAGGGATAAAGCGTGAAGCTAAAAACACTTCCGTCCATACAAATTTAATAATTATGTAAGAGAGGAAAAGTTTTAACGGGACTCGAACCCAAGTGGCTTAAGAACCGAACATGCATATGTAGTGTTATAACCCAAATTTTTTTAGTTTTCAGATATTTACTTATATTTTAAATATTACTTTATTAAATTAAATTAATTAAAAGATTTATTTGTATTCACAACCATTGCATGCAGCGTACGATAATAAAACATCTAAATTAAAAAAAATGTGATATGGTTACTGTGAGACATTTGTTATCTATAGAATTTTATAAGTATTTAGTTATTTACGAAGAAACTCATGTACGTGATATAAACAAAAAATATTTTAAATATTTGCAGTTCAAGCGCAGTGGGACAGTGTCTGCCTGTAAACGTGATGGTTGTGGCTTCAATTCCTAATCAGAGGTATGTTTTCAATGTTTTTAGCGTTACACTGTATCTCGCAAGCACCTATGACTCTCCATTTCCATTAAGACTCTTCTGTTTTCCAATTTTTGCTGGATTCTTTGCCTCACCTCATTACCCCGAGTGGGAATCGAATCAGCAACCGTCGCGTTCACAGTCACACACTTGTGTCAGTGCGCTACGTCGACTTCAGCTCTATTATTGTATAGATAATAATTGTCACTTAGCTTCTTTCTAAAAGCTTTTCAGTATTTTCATTGATAAAAAGTAAAATAGGTTAAGCACAACTATTCTTGGGGAAACAAATTTAACAAATTATTCTTAAAGGTCGCTTTCACCGTTCAAAGCAGAGGAATAATCATTTCATACAACATTTCCTTGTAATTACTTCTAAAGGGTGACAGAACATAAAAATGCTTTATATTTATAATACTGTTATATTGTACTACTTATTACTATAGACGTTTCTATAGTATTTTTTTTCATCTATACATCTCACTGACAATATCCGGTCAGTTTCGTGGATTTTGCACAATTAAAAATGCTTAAACACCGGAAGTCGAATGTTCTGTCAATACAGTGTCTATATTCAACGAATTAGGTATAAAATGTGGTCACTTGAAATGTCTGACAGATGGTCTTATTGTCATTGGTAATAAAATATTTAATTGTCAATACTGTTAAGTACTTAGCTGTTCAGGTGTCATATTTTTTTCTTTTTCGCTTCGCTCGCGCTGTTTATTGCATCTGGTTAGTGGGCTTGAGCGAAAATTGCATAAATAGAAGCATTTTTTATGTGAGTATATGAAAGATTTCAACGCTTTTCACGCCTTCTAGTGCGACAAACGAAGATAATTTATATATTACAATACAAAAATAATATCGAAACTCAACGCTTTAGCAGATTAGTATAAGAAAATAATTAATAATCGAACCCACAATCGTCGCTTTTACTGTTCATTACTATGCCGCTGTGCATTTAAAAGAGTCAAGAAAACATTTAATAAAGAATAGCATCAACAGGAACATCATAAAAAATGAATGAAACTTACTGAAATTTAAATACAATACCACTGTATTAGTCGAACTATCTTATTCTAATATTACTGAATGGAATGCGCATTTACGGCTACCGCTAGCGATTAATAAAATATAAAGAAATGCACATCTTGATCCATACATATACAACCAGGCTTAAGTTCATTCACAAATATTTACAACGGGAGATTTAGTTAAAGAAATAACAAAATCCTTATTTCTATAGCGATAAAGTTCAAAATGTAGTATTATTTAGGCGTTTGAACAGCCGCTAAGTAAATTCATTGAAAGTAATATATTGTTATATCTTCTGTAGTTTAGTAATCCGAATTTGTATGTTCATTCATAATATGAACTGTCTGTTGAATGGTTTGTTAATTTTCTTCGAATTTGTGGATTATAATGAGAAGGCTTCGACGCGGCGACATTTATTAGCACCCAATATTGGGTACCTATATTGATTTTGAAAAGAAATATTTTTACATACATCTCCCGCTTATGGCAGTAGACAAAGTGAATCTAATATTATTTAAAATTCTAATTTAAATAAGTCTTTAATAGATGTATATCAAAAAATACAAATAATAAGTAATACAATCCTCTATAAATAAATTTTCTGAGAAACAAATCATTTCTGACTTCGGCATTAGACGAAAATGAAAATTCTCTTTTTACTCATTCCTTCAAAATTTCAAGAAATCTCTTTCGCTTCTTTCCTTCAAAGCCTAAACTGTCAGCCAACTTTCAACTAATAGATACAGTAGATACCAATACATAAACTTAGATAAAAATAGATAATTTATTCACTTATAACTCAATATTTTCCGATAAGATTCAGTATAATTTACTACTTCTAATAAAATAGACGTATTTTTCTCAGAAAGCTCGTTTAAATTGGCAATATGAAATATTTTTACTAAGGAAATTTTATTTTTTAGCTTTACGCTCTATTCTGTAAGTAGCACAGTACCTACGCAATCCGTTTCCTATTATCGGATAGCTAAACGAACGAATTGCGTAGGAAATGGAAATGCTAGGAACAACGCAGAGTTGAGTTACGCCACTCAATTGCTATATTTATTCTAGAAACCGCGTGAAGCTAAAAAAATAACTATACTACAAAGGCGTCATACAACTACTTTAGTAAAAAAAATCCTGGCACGATATACTATTAATGAATTTTTCCAGACACTGCGGCACCGCACCGACTATTGTTACAAGCAATTCTTTGTGTCTTCCTTTCCATGAAATAAATATTCGACTGTTATAAGAAAACGTCTTAAGTGGGATTAGGCTTACTAAGGGCTTGATGTAGCCGACGTGGCTACTATAATACTTACAAATAATGTGAATGGCGAAGTATTGTAGTTTTTTTAGGTTCGCGCTTCTACGGCATAACTGAAAAAATGAGATTCTTTTATCTATCTCGCACTTTGCAGAGTAGACAGGCGGACGTGCTAAGATAATCAGTTCCCATTAAATAGATGTGCCACCAGAATTAGGCGGAAAATGGGAAAGGAAGTGACTTAACCAGGTTCTCTCTGCCTACACTGCTACATGCGGAATACAGCGTACAATTGAAAAAATATATATTATATAATAAAAAGCCCCCTAATTCATATACAATACACAATAATACCTCTAGTTTTCTAACGAAACGGCAGTCCATTGAATTTTTGATATGAAGCGTTAAATCCTCAGCACCAATCAATAAAAGCAATTGATTATATCCCTTAGCACAATGATACAAACTGAAGCCGGGATTAGCTTAGTAGAGCCCTTCGCCCAATTATTCCAAGAGAGTTCTCACGTAGGTTGTCAGTTTGCTCTTCCCTCTTAACTCCTAAATAATTAGAAATAAGCTCGTTTTTGTATTAAAGATTAATTTTCATATTTTCTCATTGATATTATACAGGATGGAAGAGGCAGCGCTCCTTTTAATGAAACTGCATATAGGGTAAAATATTTCAAAACCAAGAACTAAAGAAATTAATCAAGGTACCTCAGCAGTTTGGACGTAGGATTTTTTTTTTCATTTTACGATTTTTATCCATACCTGTATTTCGTGTGACGCACACATACGTGTCCGACGTTGCCGCTTTGACAGGTAAATGTGTGCGTGCTTATGTTATACTTTACAAATGGCGTTTTATTTTAAAACAATAATTTTCTTATTTATTTTGTTTGAAAAAATAACTTTTTCATTTTTGGGAATTATTTTTTTTTTAATTATATTAGGCTTTTATAGAGTAGTTAAAACTGTGGTTTCATTTAAAGTGGTGCTAACAATTCCACTCTGTATATCTATTCCACAACTAAGTGACTGATGGACATTGCACATTCGAAACTACTGGAATTTAAATTTATCATATATTATATGTATGTAGGTATAATGGTATGAATGTAACGGAACACTAAGAGATAAGATTGCTCAAAATTCCAACTGGAATAATAAAAAACAGTCTGCTACATTTCATGTCACACAAACATCATTACGGGCAATAACTAGAATTGAATAATTTATTTTATATCAATTAGGCCATTGCGGCAAAATGGAAAAATATTCAACTGAAAATTCGATAAATGTGGGTACAATTCTCACCCCGGGTTCTGAATTATTTTCATTACTCCATTTTGAAATTTGGTCAATTTGAACCAATACTTCCAGAGATCATTCAGTTTTATACTATTAGCATAGAGAAAATAATATGTTTAACAGAGTAAAATTCTATAAGCGTGTAACAATATTTAAAATACTAATTAAAGTGCACCAATACACCGCATATATTTTTTTCAATAAGAAAAAAACATTAAGGGAATTTCTAACAAGATTTTTTTATGCTTTTACGGGCTTAAGCATTTTATATTGATTTAAATCGATATTATAGATGTTTTATAACTTGTTTTATAATTCTATCAAAAAGCAATAGTGGATCAGCTTTACGCCATAGCCCGCATACAACTGGGTAGTCAGGCTGACTTGGGTTCCTTAAGAGATCCAGTGATGCTCTAGTATCGTTTAGGATATTGACTATCTTGTACTCACTATCTGCCATAATTTGAGCTTCGTTCTTATATAGACGCGTCTATATAAGACGAAATTTCCTATTGGAACACATACACTTTCGATGCAGATGAAAATTTTTAATAACTAGCCCCTTTTCCTCCGTTTCATCGAAGAGATTATTATTCTAGTTTCTATTCAATTCTTACGTTGTTGAAGAGGATAGTTCATTTATTTAAATTGGTAATAACTTATGAAAAATATTGGTAATAAATGAAATTGCGAGCGGCGACTAATTTATATATAATTTAATGTTATCCAAATCATAGTATAATAGACGATTTTAATGTAACAAACAGCATTTTAGTATGAAATTTTAAATTTACTATATAATTTATTAAGAGATACCAAGGCGACAATTTAAAAATTCATTTACATCACTGCAGTCAGTGGTGGCAGATTTGCAACTAGGAGACAGTTGACACCTCTTTCCATCCTAAAGTATCCATCTTCTCCGAATTTATGTCCCCATGAGGTCTTAACGATCCAGTATTTAACGCCATCCTCTAGACAAAGCAAATGAAATATTTAGAAAAAAATATCAGTGCATATTCTAACACAATTTGTTCCGTAATCACTTATCAAAGTTATTTAAAAATATCTCCGGACGTTATAAACGTATAAACTCTGATAAGGAGATCACTGTAGCTTAGTTATTTATGGCTAATTAAATATTTCACTGCGGAAAAATAACCATTACCTTCTCCATAACCAACTAAAAGTACTTCGTGATTTGCTCGGTGTCCCTTGCAGTCGCTATCTTTTATTATACCTTTTTTGTAAGTAAAGAGAGGTACGAAATCAATTGCTGAAATTTTTAAAAATATTTACTTTCCATTTTCCAAAAAACAACAGAATAAACTAGTAGGTACTAGTTAAAGCATCGATTTAAGGCACGCTTATCTCATTTGAGTGAATTTTTAAAACATGCCTGTGTAATATATACAGGGTGGAAGAGGCAGCGCTTCTTTTACTGAAACTGCATATAGGGTAAAATATTTCAAACCCAGAATTAAAAAAAATAATCAAGGCACCTCAACGGTTTAGACGTAGGATTTTTTTTTCATTTCACGATTTTTATCCATGCCTGTATTTCGTGTCACGCACACACACGTATGCGACGTTGCCGCTTTGACAGGTAAGTGTGTGCGTGCCTATGTTATACTTTACAAATGGCGTTTTATTTTAAAACGTTAATTTTATTATTTATTTTGTTTGAAAAAAAAACTTTTTCATTTTTGAGAATTATTTTTTTTCCGAATTATATTAGGCTTTTATAGAGTAGTTAAAACTGTGGTTTCATTTAAAGTGGCGCTGACAATTCCACCCTGTATATCTATATATATAAAAGGACTTGTCCTCACTGACTGAGGTAAGACACACGCACAGCCGTAACCGCTGATGGTAGAAACGTTAAATTGGGACAAAAGTTTACTTTCTTAATCTGGACATCCACTAAGAAGGGATTTTGAAAAATTTTTACCCTAAAGGGGTGAAATAGGGGTTCAAAGTTTGTATGGAAAAAAATTTAAATCGGCACCGATTTGTATAAAATTAGAAATTTAGATTTTTAAAACTATTTAATTGAACAGTATTTCATCGTTTTCTAGAATTCTCCCCCTAAGGGTGCAAATAAGGGGTTGAAAGTTTGTATAGGATTTTTTTAAATTGTCACCAATTTTTATAAAATTTGAAATTCAGACTCTTAAACGTATATAATTAAAAAAAATTTTCATGATTTTCTAAAATTTACTCCCTAAGGGTGCAAATAAGGGGTTGAAAGTTTGTATGGGAAAATTCTTAAATCGCCACCGATTTTTATAAAATTTGATATTTAGACTCTTAAAAATATTTAATTGAACATATGTTTCATGGTTTTCTAGAATTCACCCCCTAAGGGTGCAAATAAGGGGTTGAAAGTTTGTATGGAAAAATTTTTAAATCGCCACCGATTTTTATAAAATTTGAAATTTAGACTCTTAAAAATATTTCATTGAACACATGTTTCATGGGTTATTAGAATTCACCCTTAAATACGCAAGCGAAGCTGCGCGCGTCCGCTAGTATACCTATATAAAAGGAGATGTTCCCACTGACTGAGCTGTAGGCGCACGCACAGCCGTAACCGCTGTGCGTAGAAACATGAAATTTACAAATATTTTTTATAATGTGAACACTTATTAAGACAGGATTTTTAAAAATTTTAAACCTGTAGGGGTGAAGTAGGGGTGACAGGTTGTATGAAAAAACCTTTAATTAAGCACCGATTTTATAAAATTTTAAATTCACACATAAAAATATTTCATTGAACATATGTTTCATGGCTTATTAGATTTCACAAATATTAAATAGATATTCGTAAAGTTCAAGTGGGCGAAGCAGCTCTGGTTCACTAATATAGCATACCTACTCGATTATTATTATATGGCTATACTTTCAAATATGGTGAATACGAATATCTGTATCAATAACAAGAGATAAGGAAAGAAAAGAAGTGAGAAGATAAACAATGCTAAGATTTTTTTTTTTTTTATGGTAAAAGGATAAGGCAAACGATCGTTAGGTTCACCTGATGGTGATCACCGCCGCCCACGACCCCGTGCAGCACCAGAGGAGCTACAGGTGCGTTGCCGGCCTTTGAGGTGGAGATAGACGCGCTTTTTAAAAGTACCCATATCGTACCAACCTGGAAACACTGCCGCGGGTAGACCGTTCCACAGTTCGGTGGCGCGTGGAAGGAAATTTCTACGAAACCGCACAGTAGTGGAGTGCCACGTATCCAGATGGTGTGGATGATATTTAAGTTTGTGACGTGCTGTACGGTTAGAAAATTCGGCGGCAGGTAATAGGTCAAACAGTTCTTCAGAACACTCACCATGATAAATGCGATAGAGAACGCACAGCGAGGAGACGTCTCTACGCAGAGCCAAAGTGTCAAGCCTTTCACAGCTTACTGGGTCCTTAATGATTCGAACAGCTCTACGTTGTATGCGATCAAATGGGTCAAGCTGATACTGGGGTGCACCAGCCCAGAGATGAGAACAGTACTCCATGTGTGGTCGAACCTGGGCCCTATATAGGGCCAATCGGTGTTTTGGCGTGAAGTACCGTCTCGCTCTATTGATGACCCCCAGTTTCTTCGAGGCCAACTTGGCCTTGCTTTCCAGATGATCGCGATACTGGCAGTCACTCGAAACATTAAGGACCAGTATGCTGATACTGGGCGCGGCTGAAAGGGGAGTGTTCTGAAAGACTGGCGATACGATAAAAGGGGTTATTTTTGTGGTTAACGCGCAAACTTGTGTCTTCAGGGGGTTAAATTGGACCAGGTTCTTTTCACCCCATGAAGAGACATTCTCGAGGGATGCCTCAACAGAAGACACAAGTTTATTTCGGCACTGTTCAGCGTTTTCCCGAGAAAGACTTGCGCGGCCGGAGTAAGCAGCGTCCACCGTGCTATCATCTGCATAGCAATGAATGCTAGAATCCTCCAGCATGTCATTGATATGCAGAAGAAACAGCGTGGGGGACAGCACGCAGCCTTGGGGAACGCCTGCGTTCACGGGCATTTGATTGGAGCAAAAACCGTCGACAGCGACCTTGATGCTGCGCCCAGTGAGAAAGCTGGCGATCCACCTGCATAAATTCTCGGAAAGCCCATAGGATGGAAGTTTAGCAAGGAGCGCCCCATGCCACACTCGATCAAAGGCCTTCGCCATGTCCAAACTAACTGCCAGGCTTGCTTCCCTCCCCTCCCCTCTCCCTTGCTTTCGGTAGCCGCAGCCCAATGGTGGGTTAGGTAAACCAGAAGATCACCGGTTGAGCGACCATGGCGGAAGCCATATTGACGGTCATTAATCAATCGGTGATCCTCTAGATAAACCAAGAGCTGGTTATTGATGATGCTCTCCATGACTTTGGAGAGTAGGGAGGTGATGGCAATAGGCCTGTAGTTAGATGGATCGGAACCATCGCCTTTCTTCGGGATCGGGTGGATAAGAGCGCTCTTCCATGAATCTGGGACTACGCCGACTGAGTAAGAGTGCCGAAACAAACGCGTTAGCACCGGTGTCAGCTCAGGAGCACAAGAACGAAGCACTATGGGGGAGATGCCATCTGGCCCGCTCGACTTATGGATGTCCAAAGAGGACAGAGCTCGCCTTACAGCTTTTTGGCTGAACTTAACCTCAGGCATTGAGCTCTGGCACCGCGGGATGATCGGTGGCGTTGATCCTTGGTCATCCAAAGTCGAGTTCGAGGCAAAGAGAGCACCCAGGAGATCGGCTTTCTCTTTCGCCGTATGGACCAAGATGTCATTCCCCTTGCGTAAAGGCGGAAGCGAAGGCTGGCTGAAGTTGCCGAGTGCCGCCTTTGAGAGCGCCCAAAACTGGTGAGTTCCGGACGGGTAGCTCTCAAGCTTCTCGCCGATTTTGGCGATATGCTCGGACCTTGCTTTGGCAATTTGCCGCTTAGAGGACCTAGAGGCCCGGTTATACTCTCTTTTTGAGGCTTTCACCTTCGGATCGTTAGTAACCAGTGCCTCGGCCCAGATTTGATATGCCTCGCGTTTGTTAAGGGCAGCAAGTTTGCAAGACGTATCAAACCAAGGCTGTGACTTGCCACCGATGGGCACTACAGTGCTAGGAATATAAAGTTCCATGCCCTGCAGAACCACGTCGGCAACAGCTGCGGCACAGGTACTAGGATCATCAGAAGAGAAGCAAACCGGCCCCCAGGGATAAGATGAGTAAAATAAACGCATCCCATCCCAATCTGCTGACTTGTAGTGCCAGACGCGACGAGTTGCAGGTGTTCTGCGACTGCCGCGCTTAATGGGCACGACACTCCGTACCAGGCAGTGGTCAGAAGACCCCAAAGGAGCATCGACGACAACCTGGTACTGTTCCGAGTGCGGAGTCAGCAGAAGGTCCAATAAGGAGGCATTGTGATAGTCCACGTTCGGGAGACGCGTAGGCTATTCAACCAATTGGGACAATCCATTCGCCGTAGCAAGGTCAAAAACGGCCCTCCCAGCGTGGTCGGTGGTGCGTGATCCAAGCCAACTGGCATTGTGCGCGTTAAAATCGCCAAGTATCACGACCTCAGCAGAGGGGACCTGTGAGAGCATATCGTCGATGGCCGATTGCATGTGCTCCATGAGCCGATCCGTTTCCGCATTGCCACTGTGGGACCTGTAAAGGCATGCGTAGACTTGGGTTCGATCGTCCGAGTCAACACGGAGCCAGATAGTTGACAGGTCCCGACCTTCAAAATTTGCAAGACGACGGCAACTTAGGTCCTCCCTTACGAACACAGCGACCCCGGCATGAGGCAGAAAGTTGTGTTCAATTTTGTAGCCGGGGTATTGGAGGTAGGCTGTGTCGCTCGGTCGGATAATTTGAGTCTCCGTCAGAAATAACAAGGCCGGCCGTGTCGTCTCAAGATGGTGGTGGACGGCATTCAGGTTGGAATGAAGACCCCTGATGTTACAGAAGTCCACGTTTAGTGTGGAAGGGGTTGCCGTGGAGCGTACGTCTCGTTGCGTTGCTAAGAATGAAGTTACGATGTACCTACTTGGTGTATTTCGTATATGTCGGTTGAGTACACTGTTTCCCGCAAACAGCAGGGTAGGCAACTTAGCATTAAGACACTTCGTTCCCCTCTTTCTGCAGAATTCTGGAGGCATTGCGTGTTGAGTGACAGAACTCAACGCCGCGCTTTTTGCTTCGATACGAGAGAGAAGAAATGGAAATAGATATTTAAATATATATATCATCTCCTCGAATGGGGATCGAACCCACAACCAGTCGGTTTTACAATCACACTTTGTGCCCCTGCGCCACGACTGACTTTGAATTAACTTGATTTAATTCACCTATAGACAGTGGACCAATTTGCTGCAGTTTTTGGGCATAGGCATCTTCTTTTACTGAAAGTAAATGACAATCTTTTGGTCTTACGACGACTTTAGACTTATCGTATTTACAGTTATCATCCATTCCCACATATGGATAGTCAGCATCAGATTGAGATCCTTTGTCTTTTAAATACCTGAAAAAAAATTTTTACTTTGCGCTTTTCAAGCATATAGAAGGGAAAAGTATCTACCGCAGAAAAAAGGAACCTAGTGTGAAGACACCCCGTCCTCCGTTTTTCCCGAAACTCAATGTCATGATTTTCATTACTAGAAATGGGAAATGAGTGAATATCACTTTAAGAAACAGGCACTGTCATATAGTGCCACGTTGACCACAAAAAAATAATACGATTTGAGATATGACTATATTTTATTATGCTGCTATGCAATAAATGAAAATAAATTAAAATTAAATCACGCTGCGGCTTCACGCTGTATCCCGCACACAGCAGGGTAGGCAGAGAGAACCTAGTGTTAAGACACTCTGTTCCTCACATTCCGCCGAATTCTGGAGGCATTGCGTGATGAGTGGCAGAAATCAGCGCCCCGCTTTGCCGCTTTGCAGAGCAAAGAAATGAAAATATAAAGGAAATAAATATTTCACTTTTTCGGATGGAACCCACAACCATCGCGTTACAATCACACCCTTGAGCCGCTGCGCCACGACGGCCTCAACTATAAATATAATAATATAATTTACAAATATCTTACGACATAGCAAATGTCGTATAGCCTCCGGTGCATCCTTTTGATTTCATGTCGCAGTCTACTAATTGTTGTGACGAAAGTTCCACTAGCTTTCCAGTTTTAATAGCATTAACACCTTCCAAATTTTCTATTAATAAAATTAATTTGAAAGTTTTAACAACATATCAAAAAATCTCTTATCTCTTCTCTTCTCTATATATAATAAAACAGTAAAAATATTTTGTCTAAACATTTAGTATTTTTGATTAAAATTTTGATAGAGTGTCCCTCTATTAAAAAGAATAATGGAAAGCAAAATATATTTTTTAAATTTCTTGTCTGTCTGTCTGTATGTATGATAACGTTTATCTCCGAAAGTACTGAACCGGTTTACTTAAGACTTTCACTAATTGCTTTGTTTCAGCTCAACTTAACATCTAAAGTTTGTTTCATAAAAATCAGTTCATTAAAAAAAAAGTTATCGTCATTTGAATAAACTCAGGGCATTAGTTCAAATGTGTGTTTGTTTGTGATAAATCTCTATTTATAACCGGCTTTCAAAACAATTAAATATTTCTCAATTAAATATTTTTGATACTAAATATTTTCAATATTAAATATTTTCGATTAATATATTCAGTTAATTATTTTGGATTCGATTTCGATATTGACTTATTTGATTCGATTTGGGTATGTATAATTGTATATTAATGCAATTATTACAGTTACTTTACAAAAAATTATAATTCCTTACCCAAATCAATAATTTAACATTTAAGGCTCTTTCTAAACGAGTAAATTAAATTATTCATTGACATCAACACATTTGACTGTCAGTCAATTCTGTTTACTAGCCGCGGGTGAACCGTTAGCTGAAACTTCACGTTGTAGCGCACTTTTTTTCGTAGTTAAAAAAACAATTTACAGCATAGAGTACAAATTATACCTACCAATTGCACTGATTGCCCAATCCGATAAGCAAAGTCCTTGGTTCTTTACTGATGAAACCGCTCCTTTCTTACGCCAATCGAATTCCTTATCAGTTGTGCTATTACCAACATCTGTGACCACTTTACAATCGCTATCGCCCCTAGATGGTCTGTATTCAGTATGCCTCATTATAAATTCTTCGTCAGATAAATCAGCGAATTGTGTT
>JAEBDU010013238.1:0-38088 GCA_016802625.1 Heliconius numata
ACCACGAAAGCCCAAAGAGCCTTCCGCTGGCCAAAAAATGCTGTCAAAAAAATCCGTTTAAAATTTTTCCCAAAAGGACAAAGTCACTTCATAAAATCCACAATTTTATGTGTCCAAATTCCCGAAACATCGTAAACAATTTTCATAGTTTCATAGGAATGCCTCAGCTTTTGGAGACCTGCGAAGCTTTAGGAATCTGCAGAAAGTTATCCGTGACTTCTGCATATTCAGTTTCGAGGTCGAAATTTCACTAGACATAAACTAATGTTATTTATAATTATTCTATTTTCACACAATATCGCGCACGCAATAAGGCAGGTAGAGGAAACCTGAAAATCTAGTGTTAAGACACTCTGTTCCCATTAAAGCACTTCCATCCCCTTCTTATCATCGAATTCTGGGGGCGTTGCGTGTTGAATAGCGGTACTCAACGTCGGACTTTGCCTAGGTACCAAAGCAAGGAAATGAAAATAGATTCAAACCTGTCGCTCGCTCTACGCTTTATCTCGCTTCCGCCTTCATATAGGGGGGTAGGCAGAAAGAACCCAGTGTTAAGACACTCCGTCCTCCACTTTCCACTCAACTTGTAAGACATTGCATGTTGAGTGGCGGCACATAACGCCTCGCGTTGTTTATCAGAGCGAGGAAGTAAAAATAAATATGATCATTCCCCGGTTGTGAATCGAACTCAAAACCTTCTCAATACGTTATCATTTACTTTCTACAGACGCTACCTCAGTGTGCCACGATGACGGCTATTTTTTTAATTTTAAATATGCTATATATATATAAGCCATATTTTTACATTACTTAGAGAAGCTGCGATATGGAAAAACGCAGACGAATCGCTCGAATAAATTTTGAATCCGTAATTTCCTTAAGAATTGCAAAAGAAGATAGCACTTAAACTTCTGAAGTGACTTTATATTGGTCTTGTCTTTTAGCTTTTCAGTTTTATTATTTTGTTGGCATAAGTCTAAGACCGATTATGGTATATTGAATATTTTTTTCTTTACCTTCACGCTGTATCTCGTATATAGCAGGATAGGCAGAGGGAATCTAGGATACCGCTAGTCACGCACCGCCCAATTTTCAAAACATCGCGTGTTGAGTGGGCTAATACAAAGCTGTGCTTTATTTTGTTAGCAGAGCGATAAATCGTCAAATTAATTTTCCCGAACAGGAATCGAACCTACTACAGTCAGCGTGAGCCTCTAACATAAAAGCTATGTATTATAAATTATGAAAATCACCATTTTTTCAAAAACAGTGAATCAGAAAATTTTGTCTTTTAATAAATAAAGAAAAATGAAACACCAATAGTGAGACATTAAAACATTAACTCGAGCGACAACCTCTAACCCAACTAGGTATGAATATTTCTTACTAAAGCTCTTTTTGTAAATAGTCCAAGAGGTAGTAGTCGAAATGTTAAGATATTCATTTCATTTTTATTCACATATTTTTTCTTTTAGCTTCAAGGTATTAAAATACAGCTTATCCCAATATTCGAAATTTTCTAGATTGCTAGTTGTGTAATGGTAGTCAGCACCGCGGTTTGTTTCGGCACCGGGGCGAAGAACTATACTAGGAAAATAATTAATTCCTCTGAGTATAAATGAAAATTGAAGTCACAACCACTTATTTACATGCATATGCGCCGCTACGCTACGATAAATTATAATACTTTTACTTAATTATTTGCTTTTATCTACACTTTGTTTTCTTGGTGTATAGGTACATACATACATATATAACTTCGTTTTTAATATTATTAATTCTCAATTCAATTTCCCTGAGCAGAGCTTAAACCTATAGAAATGTAGTTTAACCGGACGCGTTACAACTGTGACTTACAACTGCCTCTACTATTGACTATTTCTTAATGGACTTACAACACGTACTCCTATACTATATAAGGGAGAAGTGGCATGAAGGAGCCAGGTTTTGAAAGAGCCACTTGCAATATTATAGTAGTTTAGGAACGGATTCGTTAGAATATTTAATTTTTAAATGGCAATATTGATTTCCCGCCACCCACAAAAATTTTACAGTTCATCGGAACCAACGGACGCCGATACGTCGAGTTGAAGTTTTTGGCATTTCAAAGTAAGTATTTTACCTTCTTTGAGTTGTTTTTTAGTATTTCATTGTAAACAAATACGGGTAATTGGAATATAGATTGAGTTTATGTATATATTTGGCCTTGTAACTGCATTAAAATTGAGTTTGAAAAGTTTTGATATCGTTGTCATTTTGGAGGTTACATTTTTTTATAGAAAAGGTTATGAAAGAGCCGGGTGGACGGGCCTTGAAAGAGCCGAAAGAAAAAACGAAAAAGGCCCGAAAAATCAAAAAAAAAATTGAGAAATTAAGCACTGTAAAAATTTTATGTTGTATAATGTTAAGAATAATATAATGTTAAGAAAAATAAAATAATATAATGTGATTGGTCTGAATAATATAAGATTTAAAAGTTTGTTAGAATTATCTACTTAAAATGACTGATAGAATTAAAAAAAACATTACTTTTTAATAAGAATTATTAAATCGTTTTTATTTAATATTGTTTAGCATAATTTTCACTGTTATACCTCATAATATAAGACTGGCTCTTTCATAACTTTTAATGGCTCTTTCAATACCGATATGTTATGAAAGAGCCAAATGACACATTTTTTTTAAATGAATATTTTATTGATTAATTATTGTATATAAGGGTAATTTCGTATGAAATTACCTAGTTTAATAAATAAATAATAATTTGAGGAAAAAAAATTTTAATTTCTTTAATTAAAAGTATATTTTTTTGCTTCATTTAGTAAACTGGCTCTTTCATGCCACTTCTCCCTTACAAGGCCGCATCTGCTAAAGCTTCTTAGTAGCGGGGTATTAGGGAATTACTCGACATAATCCTAATATAGCGAAGGAATTATGCTCCATTTTATACTAATACTGGGTTTCTATGACATTTTGATGCACTTGCTTTGTTACTTCCGGTCATTTGGATTTACATGAGAAAAATAAAGGATCTAGACACAAAACTTCGTTTTCAATGTTTTACTAGATTAGGATATTGTTTTAGTGAAGGAACTTTACCAGATCTGTTCTACAGGATTATAAATCACTTGTAGGCTTATTTGAACATAGGGAACATAATGTTAAGATACTCCGTTCCCCATTTTTCGCTGAAGTGTAGAGTGGCGGAACTCAACGCTTTGCTTCCACATCAGAGCGAAGAAATAAAAATTACTTTATAGTAAAGTACATTACGTAATATGTAAAATATTATCTTTATAAAATCAATAATACACAGACAGAAAATAAAAGAGGAATATCTAAATGAAACCGAGTCTCTTATATATATTTTTCATTTTTTCATTCTCTAGTAAGTCGTTATAGAGAGAACAGCTCTTGCCCCTCGTTTCCGTCGTTATCCATCCACGTACCGAACACTAATAATAATTGTAGAAAATTTCTCATTGTTTTTTTTTACTTTCATCCGCTATTAGGAAGAAATGCATAGGATTTTAATTCAAAGAAAAATCCCTAGCAGCTGATGTAGTTAATACATAAATGTAATGTATGCTGTATGTATTTTATCTGTTGAGGCCGGGCCTGTGGCAGGGGCAAAGCGTGCGAACTGTAAAAGCGACAGGTTGTGAGTTTGATTCTCACTCGGAGAAATTAATTATTATTTATTAATATTTTAACTCCTTCGCTCTAATACCAGGCAAAGCGTGGTGTTGTGTTACTCTGCTTAACACAAAGTATCGTAATGGATATGGGGTGCCTTAACACTAGGTTCCCAGATTTCGTCTACTATTGAGAGCGATCTCCAAATGTTGTTTTCATTCGTAGTTTATAATGTATGAATGAAAACAGCATATCAAGGCCGGTCACAAATTTCAATTTCAGAGTTGAGATCAATAAATAAATAAATACTTGCCCAAGGAATCTCAGCCAACACTATAACATCTGTGATTAAGATTATTTGTGTATACAAAGTTAAAGTCTCTTATAACCACAGCTGGCTACTATTCTATACTATTCTATAGAATATATACAAGTAGGAATGTTGACTTTGCCTGTTAAGTTGCAGAAGTTGCCGAACTCCGCCACAATCGTGCTCGCCCTTTGGAAAGTTTGTACAAGAAAACAAACTTTATTATACTTATACTATAGAGGTAGATGCTAGACGCAATGACCGCTAAATGTATTTGTTATTTTGCAAAGAATTTCGTGATAATATTGTGTTTTGATGTTTTGTAATGTTTTAATTAACTATTTTTTTACAGCAGACTTATCAGATGGAACCTGGGAACCTAGTGTTAAGATACTCCGTTCCTAATAAAACACTTCAGTTCTCGCCGAACTCTGGAGACATTGCGTGTTGGCGCCTGGGCCATATACAGATATTGTAGGTTCGATTCCCACTCGAATCTACAATAATCGTATACTTAATATCCCTTTTCCACTGCGCCACAATAGATGTAAAGAAATATACATGTGAAATATCCAACTAAAATTACAAATTTGACTTTAGCAATGTACCAATTATTTCATTAACACGACGAAAGACCGTCGTAATATAAAATGTTTCAGCTAACAAAATCGCCTCACAAACTTGGACAATTCCTTTGTTTTCAACTATAGAATTAAATTAAATTAAAATCAACTTAATTCTGTATCCCGCACACAACAGTACCCTGCTGCAGAGTACTTCCCTACTCTCCGCCAATTTCTGGAGGCATTGCGTGTTGAGTGGCGGAACTCAACGCGGCGATTTGCCTCGACACCAAAGCGAAGAAATGAAAATATAAATTTAAATTAGTATTTCATCTTCTCGAGTGGTGATCGAACCCACAACCCGTCGCGTTTGTGTTTGCGCACTTTGTGCGCCTGCGCCACGACTGGCCTCAACTATAGAATACTGTATAATAATAAAAAAAATAACATAATTTATAAAAATAATTTATATAAATAAATTATACTCGTATTTCTATTTGTATTACAATAGAAGATAATTTAAATTCTGTAAAATAATAAGAGGATGGTGATGATTGTGGGTTTCATATTCGGGGAGATTAATTATTTTCTATTCCTTGCTAAAGTAATTACAGTGTGTTCAGAGTGCGGCGTTAAATCCCATTCTTTTTTAAGCGTGACGCTGTATCCGGCATATAGCGGGGTATGCAGAGACAACATGGGAACCTAGTGTTAAAATACTTCGTTTCCATTAACACGCTTCAGTGCCCCACTTTACACCGAATTGTTGAGGAATTGCGTGTTGGAGAGCGGAATTCAACGCCGGTCTATGCCGGGCTTTCAAACCAAAAAAAAACAGTATATTAAATATTTCATTTCCCCGAGTGGATTTCGAAACATTGTGCCTCTGCACACGACGGTGTCAGCGTTCGACTTGCAATATGTCGAAAATTGGGCGGAAATTGGCTAGCACAAAATTAGCTAGCGACAAAAATAATTATTACCTAAAAAATATATGAGAATTAGAGTATGAAATGTCCTTAGGATATTAGATACTACGGTGGTATAAGAAAAAATAACAAAATTATTGTTTTGAAATTTCAAGAAGTATTCGTTTTTCAAACAAGATCTAAAAAAGGACAATGTTATTAGTAACGGCACAGCGTCTCTACAGCGCAGCGGTAAGAACAACGGTTCCGACGATTCCCAGATATGTAATCTGTATCTGGTAGACAAAGTACGGCGTTGAGTTTCGTCACTCAAAATAAAAAGTTATTTTGATTGGAC
Source organism: Heliconius numata (assembly GCA_016802625.1). Taxonomy (NCBI): domain Eukaryota; kingdom Metazoa; phylum Arthropoda; class Insecta; order Lepidoptera; family Nymphalidae; genus Heliconius; species Heliconius numata. Next base: position 5,776 of record JAEBDU010013238.1, read on the forward strand.
GATGCTTGGAGGACGTAGTGTCTCAACACTACACTGCTTGCCCTTCTATGTACATACAAAATACAGCTTATACTACAAGCTATATTAAACAAAAAAATCCTGTTAAAATTAAATAAGCTAATTTAAAATCTTAATACGTTATCACTATTTTTGTTCAGACTCGGTTAAAGCCCGTAATAATCCAGCCAAGCCTTTTAGGGTCGAATTCTTCAATCCGGTATCAGCGTTCAGTATCGCTTGGCCTCCCGCCAGTAGCTGAGATTCCTCGTGGGAATAAATCAACAGCTCGTTCCATTAATATTGAGACAATAGGTTTTATGCTATTTTCTTTGTCACAGAGCCATAGTGCAGGTTGTTTTTTTATAAGAAACAAGGATGTTTTAGAGTTAAATCTCTTTTTTTCTTTTTTTGGATGATAACTTGGCATAATATTGTTGAGCTTACTAAGAGAAGTTATTTTGATCCTGTTATACTTATTTATACTTTATACGTGACCTTTTATTTTGCATCAACTACTATTTGAATGGAGTTCAGAAGTATAAGAAAAGTATCTTATTATTATCCTTGTAAGCTTTATTCAGATTATATTAGAGTCGTACGGTGAGGCGCAGCGGCATAGCGTCGGGCTGTAATCGTGTCGGTTATAGTTTGATTTCCAGTCGAAAAAATGATTTTTTTATTTACTCATCTGATAATAGGACCATGCGATGATTTGATCGTAGATTTCTACTAATTATTATGATTTAACTTGAAAATTGGACGAAAAATTAAAAACCAAGCGTGCAGGCTTATATAACTTGAATATACAGCATAAAGCTATAAGCTAAAAGAAACATAGCCTATGGGCTATTTTTAACTGGAACTGTGCTCGTGTATAGTTCATCTTATTTAGGTCATTTCATCATACGATTAGGCATCGCAGGTTTAATTTCCGGCCAGATTCGAGTGAAGATCGATGTTTTCCATTAAAATTATTAAACTATGAAAATAAAAAAAATAAGATAGTATGAGATTAAGTTAAAACTATTGTGTTGGTGTCTTTTTAACTGTCCTTGTTTATGAAAGTACTTGTGTAGTTTTATACCATTACGTTCATAATTATTGTTTCTTTTCTATTGTCTCTTTTCTATCTTTCTAACATTTTGCGTTTTACGCTTTTCCCACCTATTGCAGTGTCAACAGAGGGAGCATAATTATTATGTTACCACCATATTTCAAGACTTTGATTTATTACTTTAGCGAAGAAATTAAAATAATTCATTCCCCTTACTGGGAGTCGAACCCACATCCGTGGCGTTTACAGAATCTGTGCCGCTGCGTTACGGCTTCTCAAGGTATTCACTTTAAGTTCCCAGGTAACTTCCTCATTACCTCTGTGGAGGTAAAAAAAATGATGTGAAATTACAACTAACGTTAATATTACTAAGACTTTCCTCTACCTACATGTATATAGTGCCGAAAAGGTTTTAGCGTAAGAACATAAACTAAAATGTACATAACTTTTAAATTCCCAATATTTTCGACTTCACCCTTCGGTAAAGTTGGGTTCGGGAGCCAAGTATATCAATAATGGATCTACGATTTATACGCTATAAGTCTTGCTGGATTCGGGCCAGCTACCCTCGTGTAGGTAGCAGTCAAACATACCAACCTCCGTTCTAGTTCACTGAGGTAAGGATAAGCATTCTATTTTAGTACAAATGTCCCGAAAATGGCCAGTTTATATTTATGTGCTTTTTTAAGCCTCACGCAGTATCCCGTATATAGCAGGGTAGACAAAGGGAACCTTGTGTTAAGACATTTCCTTTTGTATACACCAATTTTCGAGGCAGAAGTCAACGCCGCGCTTTGTCTTGTCACCAGATCGAGGGAATGGAAATATTAAGTAGGTAGTTCATTTCCTCGAAAGGGAAGTCAACTAGACCCTGACGGTCTCGTGTTAGTTTTGACTTTATAATAAAAAAATTAAAGACATATGATATCTGAAGAAGAGAAGAATTATATTTCTGAATGAAAGTAAATAAAGTAGAATAATTTGTCACAATGTTTTTTTTACCCAAAATAAGATCAAACATGCCTAAAATGGCGAAATAATTAATTACTTTTCAGAATACAAATCCTACAAGTCAATGAAAAGAGTAACTTTGTGAAAGAAAAGGAGCATTTTTCAGTTGTTAGTAAGTATATCATTTTGGATGTACTCGTACCATAACGTGCATTCAGTTATTTATTGACTTCCGTGCAGTATTTGGATCTTATATAAAATGTAATGTTTATCTTTTAACAATATGTTATTGCTATAGCTATATATCTTTAACTGTACGATTTTATATATCTGTGTATTTATTTTATAGTGTAGCTTAAAACATAAGCGTAAAAGCTCAATAAATTTAGAAAGAAAGTAGTTTTATCGTGTATCCCGTATGTAGGAAGTAAACAGGGGGAACCTAGTGTTAAGACATACCTTTACCCACGTGTTGAGTGTTAGGACTCAAAACCGAGGTGTCTCTTGTTACCAGATCAAGATAATGAAACTAATTGATTACTCTGAATGAGAATCGAACCCACAACATTATGCATCTATTTTTATATACAAAACATACAAAATTAAAATCACATATCAACATTAGCCAAATTCATCCAAGAGTAAATTGCATACAATAATATTTATAATATTATCATTTTTTTATTCAATGGAAAATGGGAACTAGTGTCTTTACAGGTTCCCTATGTCTACTATGCTATAGACATACAGCGTGAAGCTAAAAAAAATCCTAAATAAATTCTCTACGAGAGGAGAAGACACGTGACTAATTTATACGTCTCTCGGGAGTCCGTCCACTTTCCCACCATCTTACATTAATAAGGTGCCATATCTTACTTAATGCAAGTTATATTTCTAGGGATTTACTGCGAACAGAGTACTTATGATGGAGAAGCCCAATCTGTATAAAATTAATGCATGTTACTTTATTTCCGTCTATTTAAAGACGTTTCACGAATCCGAATTGGACCTGGGAATTTTTTTTCGGCCTTACGCTGTAGCAGGGTAGCCAGAGGAGGACCTAATTCTCCACTATTTTACCGCTCTCTATTTTCTGCCCGAATATTTTTAAGCGAATAATCAAAATAATTATGTAAAAAGTTAAGTAAAAAAAAACAAAAGCAAAACTTGTACTCGTACTGTAAATAAACGTCGACATCTATATTATATAGATAGTAAGTTTCCAAAGAAATAAGAAATTTAACAGAATCGTGACAATTTTCACGACACAGTCTGTAAAATGCTTCACTTATTCACTTTGCCTTCGATAGTTTTCTCGATTTTATTATTACTTTAGCTTTCTTCTTAGAATAATAAGCAGGAAATTTAATTTTATTACATAAAATGTTTTTTTATGGCAGCCAAAACTACACTAAGCTCTTATGTTAGGGAGATTCTCTTTTTTTAGGGTTCCGTATTTTCCGTTCGAGATCGCGTGGACGTTTGATACATCTAACTATTAGTAGTTTAGTTCCCACGCGAATTAATATCAAATATTCAGATCATAGATCTCTAGATCATGAGATAGAATCTCTAGATCATGAGTTCCCGTTGATCTACAATCCTGAAATTAGTACGGAACCCTCGATGAGCGAGTCTGAATTGCATTTGACGGTTTTCTTAACTTCAAATTTTCTTATAGACCGACTTATTATTAAATATTTATTATATCATTGCAATGAAAATTTTCTTATATGCAGAAAATCTTTGAATTCAAACTTTTGCTTTATTACTCTGTATACAATACGAGTACAATCTGGAGGAACAATAAAATGTTCTAAACTATCTCACTTTGAAGTCGTAACTCGAATAATAAACAAAACAAACGCTAATACTTAAAAATTAAAGTAACGGAACTGTTGCAATATCTAACAAACTTGTGAGATTTGCATCGCCTCGTGCATTTTACGACTGTAAAGTAACATGTAAGATGTTTAAATTTACTCCCTTTATACTAAAATTGGGGTAAAAGGCGTAAAATGATATTTTGAGATGGTTCTAGTTACTTTAATGTTAGTTTGTTTTAAACAAGAGTACTAACTATTATTATTCTTCCCTTGAGTACTAGACTCCAGAAATATGGTAGTAAATGAAACGAAAGGAATTGATTTCTGTTATTTTCGTTATGAAAATAAGAACTCTTTAATAATATTATTTGATTTTCTAGTTTTTATATTCATCAAAACGACCAACGTATTTTCATATCCTCTTTCCAAATTATTAAAAAATATGTCTAAATCTTATAAATAATTGACTGACAACGCACAGACGAAACTATACCAAAGACTACTGCATCAGTTAAGCTATATTGCTCTAACACATTCAAATTGTAGTTTCTAATATAATACAAATTAAGGAATAAACATACATATTATATTATGCATAGTAAATTACCAAAGTAATCCGTTTAACCAAAAGTCGGACTTTCATCGCCTGTGAGGGCAGCGGATGCATATTTGATCCAATTTGCGAGGCAAATTGCTACGAAATCACACTCAACAGACCTATCTAGGAGAGTACGAGTAGACCTTTGGTTTATGCTATATGGTATACTTATATGTACGTGTCATACATATGTTATATTTATTTTACATAAAAAATAGATTTTAGCTGCGGCTTCCCCTGCGTGGTGAAGTGGACGTAACTTAGAGTTGTATATGATATATTCTACAGAAAAATATTTTTTCACTTTAAATTAGTATTTCTTTAAATTATTGCGTTCTAAGAAACGAACTCTTCAGTCTCATACTCAGTAATTAAAAAAAATCACAAAATGCAAGCTTCAACTGCAAGTCAAACTGAAAAGTGAATACGTTATCTAGATGGTCCTGTCTTGGACATCAGGTTTGTTTACTTTGGTTTGGAGGCTACGAGAATACGATATTATATTCAGATGTGAACATTAGTGCCAATTAAAAAAAAACAGCATATCACTTTTTCCCTATATTAGCCACTTGTATTTCTCGAAGTCGGTCTATTTACCAGCTGGACTATATGTTGCAGGTATATGCATGACCGTATCTAAAGATACGTTCCAGGGGGAGGCCTGGTCTTTAGTTTTGAACAGATATGTTCGTGTTAAGGCTTATTTTTATTAGATCAGTGAAAATTTTAGTAAAATTCCTGGGGTAGGTCAAAACAATGTCAATCCACTTCTTAATTAATTAACTATAAAAACGACAAGTAATTTACGAGGTCATACTGTATCTTTACATATATATTATATACCGTTATCAGTTGGCTCGACTCCAGCTCCCTTCGTTTCCTAAAGATGAATCATTAGGTCATTCCGCTATTAATAACAGAACATTTGTTTTGTATTGCCTTTTTCCTCGCTGTCTCGTGTTACTAAATATTAACTGTTGTAATATAACTTTTATATATTTTTTTTGTTAATTCTTACTGATTTTCTACATTTATTTGTTTTTGAAAAAAATGTTTTCAGTTAAAAAAAAATTACATTTTTTGTTGGTAAGCATAAGATTTAATGAAATGAAACGTATGAAAACTAGTGACTAACTGAAGGAAGTTTTGGTCTCCCTAGAATTCAGATAAAATATCTAATTTTGTTGCTATTTTCAGTTTCGATCAAAAATTAGCGGACCTTTAAGCCGCGGCGAAACTTACTTCTTACCAGGAACCACTTTTGACGTGGTGGTCTCATAAATCGATAAAATAACTTTCCGCCGAATTGTAAAGGCATGGCGTTGTTGATTAGCGAATCTCAACGCCGTACTTTGCCTCGTTACCTACAGAATTCGGTAGGAAGTGGGGAGTGGAAGTGTCCTAATGGGAACGGAGTATCTTAGCATTAGGTTCGCAGACTCCCTCTGCTTATCCTGATATATGTGTGATACAGCCTGTAACTAATATAACACCTTTTCATTAAACGACGACGTTGAAACGAAAGCTTAAAAGAAAGGGTGAAAAGAGTAAAACGGAGTATCTTGACACTAACTGGAGAAGATGGTGTTTTTACGGAACGTGGGAATGAAAGTAAATATATATTTTTAACTCATTCCAACTAAAACACCGTATTTATATTTGTAAAAGTAAGAAATCCACATAATAGCAAAAGTTTTAGCCGCCTGGAAATAAAACTAGCTCGCGCTGACACGTGATTAAGCGTTCTGTTGCAACTACGGCGTTAACAAGACCGGATTTGGCTACTGCTAACGCTTATACAATAGTCGTATTTAATGGGTTTATAATATACAGACTTATAATATTTTTGAGTGCGACTTGTAAACACGACGGTTGTGGGTTCAATTCTCACTCAAATTAATGAAAAAACTAATATTATTATTTCCTCCACGAATCGACAAGCAAATCTCAAAAAAATTAAAAAGTAATCTGAAAAGAAAAACACTAGCTGTCCATACGGCATACAGCATGAAAATTAACTTATTACTCGTGAGTATCCTTTCTTTTTATTACAGCGAACTAATAAAAATATTTCATTCCCCTGAGTAAGAATCGAACCAACAACTGTCATTTTACGCGACAACTCATATTTAATAAACATAAGATTAAAATAAAATAAAAAATGAAATATTTTTTTACTTTCAGTATTCATTACACTTAATGGAATCAAACAGGGCATGTTCAGTTCTTATCAAATGTTTATCTTTATGTTTACGTCGACTAAAGCTCTTTCTCGTATATTTAGAGCACGCTACCTGCAGTAGCTTCATTTGGCTGAATGTCAGTTTAGTAAAATAGCAAAAATTACTAAAAACGATAGAGGCAAGTCGTGCAACTATAAACGCGACAGGCTGTGGGTTCGATTCGCATTCAAGAAAATGAAATATTTAATATTTTCATTTTCTTCTTCAGGTAATTTGGCAGAACGCGGCATTTAACACACAATGTTTCAGAAATTGGACGAAAAATATATAAGTGCAAAAACACTAGGTTTAAAGCAAAAACTACATATACTTAAAACAGACGAATATACTAAGGAGCTACAGCTTTTCAAATAACATACATCATAAAAAGGGCGAGACGTGCGTCGTTCCTCAGTGTCATTAAAGAAATCCAATTTCGGCGTGACCTAGACTGCGAGTAGATCCTAAATCCTGCCTAAACCTAGCTCTTAGAATGATTTATTAAGATCCTTACAATACTTAGAAATATTAAGTATAGGTACTTATGTGGTATTTAGTAAGATCAAGTCAAGTCGTCTAGCCATTTAGGAAAAATAGGATGACGAACACATATACAGAAGAATTATAAATATAAGACAAGCATTTACTGTGGCTTCACTCCCATGGACAAATAGAAATGCCTTGGAGTTGTGTTTGACGCATGATGCACCCTAACCGCGGGTGCATAGCATTCCCTCTTTGATAAATATAAAAATAATTGAATAATTCAAGCCACTAATTCCTGAGATTAGCACGTTCAACCAAATGAACTCTTCAGCTTTAAAATATTAGCAAAGAGAGTACAGATAATATAATAGCAACTCACATATTAAACTATAGTCACCACCATTATCACAGTCGCGAGGATAAGGCGAAGTTTCAAGGGCGTCCCACGTCGCGTTAAGTAGTGAACTTTGGTTTCGCCAAGTTCTTGCAAACTTCAACTTCACTTATTAGTTTCCTTAGTAAAAATTGCTATATTGTATTGCCAGTAGGTTTGCAGCTGTTCAAAGTAATTGGGATTGAAGTGTTATTAAAAAGAAAATAAATAGTGTTAAAACTTTTTTTAGCTTCACACTGTATATGTATATAGCTGTATACAGGCAAAGGAACCTAGTGTTAACACACACCGTACCCCACGCACCGCGGAATTTTCGTGGTATTGCGACTTCCATTTAGATGCTATGCTACACCACGGTAGGCTTAATATAATTATAATTAAAAAGTATAAATATAGACACTGTGAAAGTACAATCATAAGATCTTTATCTAAAGACTATTAAATTCATTCTAACGTTTATGTTAACTGCTCCATGATATATATAAAATAGCACAAATGAGAACACAAAAACTAATTAAGTTACTTTTAAATAAAAGTCCTATCTCTTATCTATAAATATCACTCATATTCCTAACTTTGAACTTGGCTTGACATTTATAAGCTTACTTAACCAATACAGCAAATATCACTACATATGTAAAAATATTGACATACACTGTTACTCTAACATATTATTCAATAATGAAAGAAGCCAAAGCGCGACGTTGAGTTCCGCCACTCCACACGCTATACCTCAAAAATTCAGCGGCAAGTGAGGAACGGAGTATCTTATCACTAAGTTTCTCCTGCCTTGATATAGCGCTAAGCTGAAAATAAACATTCACATTTACTATTGTACTAACATAATTTCAATTAAAAGGTAATTTACATTTCTGGGACCATATTTCTAAATAATAACAGTATACAGGTATAAACTTTGTACTACGAACTAACACACAAACGTGTACAGAAGTTTCTAAGCAAAGTAATATGTTTTGGCAAAAATTTAAGTTTCCCGGCCGCGTCGCCGGGAGCGCCGTCTGCGAGGTTGATCTAATTTCTGTAGCAAATTGCTACGAAATCAAAATGTTAGACCACTAGCGTTTAGTGCTTCAAACTTTATTTAGTGGAGCTTCTATTTTGTGTACACATAGGCATGTCGTTTTTTTCTGTTTTAATGGTCGTGAGTTCAATTCTAGTCGGGGTAAGATTTTTTTCAAGGTCAACGTCAAATAATTTTATTCATTTCAATACCGAGTGAGATGCTTAATTTATTACAAATAAAGTAATTGTAGTCTTGAAAAGAACCGAAGTGTGACGTTCATGTGATACTCATTTTTTTACTTTCTCCCTGTATATCTCAAGTAGCGCAGCGGCACATGGTTATGGGTTCGATTCTCACTCGGGCGAAAAAAATATTTTTATTTCATTATTCTAGAAACAAAACTGTCGTAATTTCTTGAAAATTGAGGGAGGAACTGAGTGTCTTAACACTATATAGTATTCCTTCCCCCTACCTTGATGTATACAAGTTACAGTGTGATTCAATGGTCTAGGTTTAAAAATAAAAAGATCATATTTGTATCTCATGTTTATTTTCACCGTCTATATAAGAGTTCATGATGTTGAAAAGCTTCCCCGAAAGCTCTTTTGTTCAATATTATTAGTCTATTTATAGATGTACATTAAAAATAAGACTATCGAGGCTCAGTTGCTAGAAGGGTGGCTTTACACCATATTTATTCAACTTTTTTCCCGCATACCACTTTCCGCCAAAGTTTAGAGGCATTGCGTGTTGAATGTTGCAACTCAACGCCACGCTCTGCCACGGAGAGCGAGGAAATGAAAATATTAAATATTTCATTTTCCCTACTGAAAATGGAACCCACAGCCGGTCGCGTTTACAGTCGCATGCTTCTGGCCTCACTTTCACCCTTATATTTATAATCTAATATTAAATAATTTAAACTGTCATACACTGTTATAATGATTTCGTATAGCTTTATATAAGCATATTTACTAGAGTTATATGACGTTGCCACAATAACGACTTTTCTCTATAAACGGTTACAGGTTCGATTCCCAATCGGGGAACTAAATTCCCTCTATCTGCTATGTGCGGGATACTGCGTGAACTTAAAAAAAGAATAAACCACAACAATGACAATCGATAATCGAATACGTGTCGTATGTTTATTGCAATAATAAGGTCCTTTCACATGATAAATTCTCGAATACAAATTATCAATTGAACCAGTCCTTTGAAATGAGAGAGCCTAATAACAGTAGGTATACGAACATATTTGGTTACCTTTGATAGCTAATTAGATATTGCAATATAAATTATTCTAGTTGGTTTAGTAATTATTAAGTAAATTAGGTTTATTTATATTGGTTAGTAATAATTAAAGTGGTTCCTACCCAACAATAATAGCATTACTTGAAGCTGAACATTCTAAAAAAGCTGAAAATATTAGTAAAATAATATTCTATTCTACATTCATACAGGGTGGAGGTACCATTAAAGTAATTGATATACCGTACCTCAACAGGAGCATTAAGAAATAGTAATATTCTTAGAAAACCCTGAGTTATTCCAGAAAAGTTTCTTTGTGTTACAAGAAAACTGAACTGAACCGAACAAAAGTTTATACTGCAATAGACCGGCGGATGTTGCAAGAAAGAATATCGGTGGGATGAAATGTATTATGTTAATGACTAGTGGTGCGCTCCTGACTATACCTACGTGGTTCACATGCTTGTCGGCTTACTTAACACCAGGTGCCCAGGGTCCCTCTACCTACCGTGCTGTACAGAATACAGTGTTAGGCTAAAAAAATATCTAAATAAATATTCTAATACAATTTGAAAACGTAAATTATTATAATAACACGCTGGTTACAACAATAACATACATTGTAATGTAATTCCTTATATTCTGTTGCCCGACGAGGGTCCGAAAGACCTTCATCCTTCGACCCAAAACGGTTGTTTTGTAAAATCATACCGAGTTGCAATTTTGAAGGAATCCTACCGTTGACTGTAAAATATGTTAATTTAATATGTTACATTTTAATATTATGAACGTAATTTATGATTTAAGTGGCCTGTTTTTATAGAAGGCTATCATGGTGCAGTGGACAGCGCACGGTTGTGAGTACGAATTAATTATTTTTATTTATTGCTCTGGTAAGAAAGAGAAGGTGCGGCGTTGAATTTCGCCGCTCAACAGCCAATGTCTCCGAAATTGGGCGGGGCGTGGGAAATGGATTGTCTTAAGACCAGGTACCCTGATGCATTTTGATGCTCAGGGTACCTGGGTACCTCTGCTTCATGATAGTGAATGGAAAGGTTACACGAAATTTTAAAAAGCCAGTCTTTAGTTACGTAGACTGTACTATTCACTGCCTTAGTGGAATCGTCAATCCAGCAAGTAAATGGACAAACGGGACAGACGAGCAAGTTTGCCATGGTTTGTGGGCTGCCGCCTCAATCACTGGTAGTTCTCTCTTATAAGAGGTTTTTTTTGCATCGGCTATAATTACTTTGTATGAAAGGAATCTTATGTACATTTTAAATAGCAAAGTTTAGGAAAATTTAAGTAAAACCAAATATAGCGGGAGCGGAATGTCTTAGCACTAGTTTCCCAGGTTCCCTCTGCCTCCCTGCTATACGGGGAATGAACATGAAACTACAAAAAAAATATAAAAAGCTTATTTAATATACAAAACATTACAAATAAAATTCTTACAAATTAAGAATATCAAAGAAAATGTAACAACTTAAAGTAAATTATTCGAAGCATTTATTATAATAAGCTACATTTTGTTTGAAATAATTAGCGATCTACGCCAAAATCCTTGGCTTTTACGAACTTGAAATGATTGAACATAATTATGCGTTGAGCCAATATATTAAATTTAATCAGTCTGCTACTAAATTAACTTTATTATTGTTCGATTATTTAAATTAATTCTCCTCTCATTAAATTTGGTGGTTCTGAGTTTAAATTCCTTTTAGAATGTTGTTGTTACTTTTTAGCTTCATGCATTGCAACATAATATGGTTCTAGCACATATACAGAGAAAGCGTTAAACCAAGACAGATTTTTTATAAAAACGTAACCTAACGCTGCGTTATGATTTACCAAAAGGTAATTTAAGTATAATCATTTCGTGCGAATCGAACCAAGGCTTTATAGTCTTTATATAATATCGACCTTTCAATATCTTCCCCATTTCTGTAAATCAGGAGGATCTCTAACAACCACCGGCCATTAGCGACCAAGTATTTTCAATAGTACTTTATTTTCTTTTCAAATGAGAGACGATTCCGTTTGAAGGCCCCTTTTTTCCCAGGAGTGTTCGGTCTTAATTAAAACCGGGCGCCGTTACCCAAATTGACTCTTTAAAAGTTGTAATACTTTTCTGTAGGTACTGGTGGGATCTTTTTGTTTGGAATGCGCTTTTCATTTTCGCTCTCTGATTTTGAATCGGAAATGGGTTTTTTTTTCATATGGTTTCGACATTTTTTTTTGGATAGATTAAAATATGGGGTAGATTGTTAATTTTCACTGTTTCTAACGAACTAAAAATATGATCACAATGTTGAGTGGCGGACCGAAGCGATTTACTTCGACACCAGAGCGTAGAAATGGAACAATTAAATATTTCATTTCCTCGATTGAAAATCGAACCTACAATCCCCTGCATCACGACTCACTAACGACGACTGGACTAACTTTTTACTAGCTTTTATACATACGGCGCTTTTAAAATAATATATTATACTCGTATATTATATAGGAGTTTTATTGTAGACTTAATTCATATGAACTATATTGTAAATATGAACGTTGCTTTTATTGAAATTTGAACTCAAAACCATATTTTTTTATTAATTACATACTCACTACACCGCAATTGAGTTTTACTATAAATAACAACTAAAAGTTTTTATGTTTTCTAAAATTAAACCAAGTGAATATTACATTGCTATTTTGCTTAGATAAAATTAACTGTTAGAGATCGTAGCAAACGTGTGAACAAAAGAAAGTCCATGCAAAATATTATATACAAAATAGAAAATTAAAAGTACAATTTTAACACTCTAACGAATATAATGAGAGAACAAGAGATGGTTAAATTGATGACTTTTTTGGGAATAAAGAAACTTTTATATGTATATTTTTTTATTATTAGCGAGTAAACCAAATGAGTTAAGATTCATAAATTACATAGCCCGTTAGATGCCGTCGTGGCACAGCGGCACAATCTTGTGAAAATAGTTAGGAGAGACAGTTATGGGTTCGATTTCTTCTCTGTTGTAGCAAGCCGTGATTTAGTGATTGGCGTTGATTTTCGCCATATTTAACACGAAATGTTTCAAACGGCGGAAAGTGGGGAACAGAGTGTCTGAATAATAGGTTCCCTCTGCCTATCCTGCTGCGGGATACTTCGTGAGGCTTTAAAAATATGTATAGATACATATAACAAAAAGATATTGTCGGCACGCCTCGTATAAAGGACAAAGGCGAGTTTTTAATTATACATATTTGAGTTCCACGCGTTTCGGGTAAAATGTAATGGTGGCGTTGTGATTGATGAGATGTCGATAAAATGCGTAACAATTTACATTCTGAGCCGGTTTCTTATTGAAATTTAAATGTTTTGTCGATTATTTTGTTTGCTGTGGGTTATTTTGAGGCCAGTCGCGGCGCAAAAGGTTGTGGGTTCGATTTCCACTCGAGGAATTGTAATATTAAGTATTTTCATTGGTGCATATAGGTAGAGGCATTGGTGTCGAGGCAAAATTTTACGCTGTATCTCACATGTAACTAGATGGCAGAGGTAATCTAGTGTTAAGACATTCCGTTCCCAAGTCTAGTCTAGAACTATAAGATGACCTCCCCGGCCTCTTTATCTGGTTACCAGAGCGAGGAAATGAAAATAATGTATTCCGAGTGAGAAATCGAACGTTGTACCGCTGCACTGCCACGGCAATAAATATATAATTTAGTTAAAAATTAAATAAATAAAAGGCAATTTTCCCTATTTTCGGGAAAACAAATGGAGGAATTAAAACCATTTAAACATAACAAATCACCGTAGTCACCGTCGTGAAAACTGAACCTACAATCACCACGTTTTCCACTGCGCCACTACGGTGGGCTGGAATATCATTTAGAAATTACAATTATTTATCATAATGAGTGTTCAACAATTCGAAATTCCATTTATTAATGGAGTTGAACATACTAACCGATTAACAATTGAAATTTATCAATTTTAATGATATTATGTTGTCATAATAATATAATGATTGAAATGATTAAATGCATTAATGATTGGTAATAAAACATTGATTACATGCAGTATATTTGACATTTATATACGTACATTGAGGCCAATACCTTCATTTCTTCGCTCTGGAGTCGAAGGAAAGCGCGGCGTTGAGTTCCACAATGCATCCAGAATTTCGGTGGGAAGTGAAGGAGTGTCTTGGCACTAGGTTTCCTATGCCTACCCTGCTGTGTGCGGGATACAGCGTGAAGTAGATTTAATTTTATTTATATAGGTAGGTACATGAGACAGTTGTGGCATCAATGGATACTGGAAATAACATATTTACTTTTTGCGTTTTTGGAGCGTAGCCTTATCCGTAGGTTCTTTTATATGCCGCAAACCTAGTGTTAAGACACTCCGTTTCCATTAATACCATTCCGTTTTCCATTGTCCGCCAAATTCTGGAGGTACTGCAAGTTCAGGTCGTCGCCAGAACGAAGAAATTAAAATATTAAATATTTCATTCCCCATGTGGGAAACGAACCCATAGCCATCGTGCATTCAGTCGCACCATTGTGCCATTGCGCCATGATGGCCTCACACATGGAAAGATAATTTTTAAGTGAATATTTTAACGAAGACTCAAGTAAATTTTATGTAACTGTAACACAAAATGCGTTCATATTACTGAAAATATATAAAATTTTGCATACAAAAAGCTTGTAATGAAAAATGAAAGAAAGGCACAATTTTATCTTAAAAACACATTTCAATTTGGAGTAAAAATCTTAAAATATATATTTTGCTATTTCCAGTAGATCTTTAGGTCAAGTTAGAATAAATGTATTATAATTCTTTAGGTCAATTTATTTAGAACAATTTTGAAAAGGCGAAATTTAACGCCATGTAAGTTATATTTAATGAGATCGAGGAAAATTTTAATTTAAATACATAGATCAAACCAAAAACAACATTAGTCAAATACATTTTAACTATTCTAGAATGACGTCAAAACTAAAACTTTTTTAGAGTAAAAGGATTTCTTCATTTTCAACGAACCCGTAACTATTGCTTTTACGATCACTAGGGTTTCTCTAAACTCTCTAAACCTATATAACTTTTTAGTACATATTGACCCGACACACAATCATGCATACATACAAAAGAAAAACATTTTTCTTTTCTAGAACAAAAGGAAGTAAAAACTTCGACGCCTGTCATGGACATGAAAGAGATTAAGTGGTTCGGGGCTTTAAGTTCTGTAGAAATGAGTGAACCTTGAAAATGTATGACGGCTTATTCGTAGAATATATGGTTTTGGATAGCATATTACAGGTACTCGTATTATGAACTATAAATAATATTACTTAGAACAGAGTTATAAGGCCGGTCGTGGCGGTGACAAGGTTTAGGTTCAATTGCAACTTTGAACTCTCTGAGTCAAAGTGAAAGATGAAGATGAAGCTGATAGATATCTAACCGTAAGCTGCAGTGTATTAGCATAGGCGTTAAATAATCTTTTACTTCATGCCATATCTCTCGCATAGCAGGGTAGGCAAAAGAAACGTCAACGACGCGCTTTGTGTCATTAATTTAGTCCTCAAGTAGGAATCGAAGGCACAGCCTATCACGTTTATAGACACACGCTTTTGCCTCTGCGTCTCCTGACCTCAATGCATAATATAGTTAAATAAGCTGTCCACACTTAGAACAATCCAAAGTACTTTCCTGTATTACAAAATAACGGCTCCAAGCATTATTTCACAAACGGCAATAATAAAGTAGTATGCAAATTTTAATGGACTATTAATTCTTCTGTACACGATCCTAAAATAAAAATACCATTTTCATAATATCTTTCATATTTCGACGGGTCCATTACCCACCTATATTTTGATTTCTTTTGTCGTTCAATTTGTTATGAAAATAAAAAAAATGTTTTGTTGTTTTTAGATGCTTTCCTAATATTAGAGGTACGTGTCTAACTGAACGCGATTTTCTATTTTTATTTCTTTTACCTTCACGGTGTATCCCGCATGCAGCAGGGTAGGCAGAAGAAATATAATGTTAATACACTCCAAGGCCTAGGGCTAAGAGTTAGGCCTTCGTTTGCGTTGACTGGCTCGTAGAAGCTTCATTTTTTCTATGCTCCAAGAGACCGTAGACCTGAATATTTGACATTAATTGTCTTGACAGACGAACAAACGAACAACAAAGTGATCCAAAATTAAAGGGTTTCGTTTTTCGTTTAAGTGGTTCCTTTTGTGTTACGGAACCCTAAAAAATCTACAGATTATATATTTAATACTAGACTATAGAATAAAAAAATATATTTTCCATTACACAAAACTCTTTGTGTATACAATAAAAAGATTACCTAACAGCCTACGTAGGTATATAGAGACGATAAAGTTTTTTGTACGCCACGTTTTTAGTTGATACGTAGATTTACGAACCGACAATAGTAATAACATTTTTATTTCATTTTTGTAACAGCTTTTACACGTGGCTTGGAACTTTTAACCTAGCCTAATTTTCCATTCATCACATTCTTGAAGCATTGCGATTTGAGAGTGAACGCACGCCAAGCAACGCCGAATTTTATTTCCTTACATGAGCGAAAAAACTAAAATATTAAGTATTTATATCCTCTAAGTGGAAATTGAACTCACAACCGTTGCGTTTACAGTCGCACGCTTATGACCTGCCACGACGGTCCATGTATGACATATACATAAGTGCTCGTAGTATCTTAGACCGCAAGTGCAGTGGGCTGCATCAAAACGATCAACGTAATGTAACATAGCCTAGAGCCATATCGATGAATGAACTTTAAATTTTTACTTCTTGTCAAGCTCAATAGAAAATACTCTATGGATTTTGATTAGGCAACGACAAAAAGCGTAAACATTCGTATCTTTTAATTATTTTCACTTCATAAGTAATTTTTTTCCCGTTATCTAAGGGACTGCAGACTAGAATAGGTATATGAGACTAATTTAAGTTTGACATCTCCACGTGATCTTGAACGGACAGACGGAAAACAAAGTAATCCTATGATGGTTCTTTCGTTATGAAGTAAGGAACCTTAAAAAGTAACTCCGGTAACAATGCCCTATGAATATAATAAAGATATTCTTATTTCACGCGTACTTAGCTAAGAATATCATAAAGTAAAAGAAATGGAAAAACAGAAAAATACATATAAAGCAAAAATTTGAAAACTACTCATATTTGTAACGACAAAAAATGACTAAGGCCTTATTTCGATATATTCATAAGTCAGGGGAGTATGAAAGTTTAACGATGAAAAAGTTGTTCTCGATAAGAAATTTTTCTTCGTACATTTTGTAGGGGATTGACTGTAAACGCGACGGTTGGAGGTTCAATTCCCATTCGGTGAAATGAATTATTTTCACTTTCCCGCTCTGGTGTCCAAAGAAAGCGCGAGATTCAGCTACTCAAAAATTTCTTGTTAGCGTGTAACTTAAAATAATAAAAAAGTGGTAAGACACTACGTTACTACTTAATCTACCATCAACCCGACTGAGAATTGAACCTACAATAATCGCCTATACACACAGCAACTTCCCTCAAATATTGCCTCAACGATTGTAAGATCTGTGAATAATTTAAAACATAAATAATATAATCGAGGCAAAGCAAAAACAAACCATCCTCTGGAGCTCTGCCCCAATAATCTGGACGGATCGCAACTTTTCCTACGGAATTATAAATTTAATTACGTATTGAGACTCTCGGCGGAGTGAAATGTAATTACAAATATTCTGTTACGTATATTTGTATTTTGATAAATGGGAAAGGCCATCAACGCTGCCATGATGCAGTGGTCGATTTCAGTTCCCGGTTCGATTTCTATTTGGGGAAATTACTATTTTTATTTCCTCGCTCTGATTACATGATTAAGTTCCGCCACGCAATGTCTCAAGAAATTTAAAGAAAGTAGAGAAAGGAGTGTCTAAATACTAGGTTCGTGAGGCAATAGAAAAGCGTCTAATTACACAAAAGTTTTGGATTCATTTCCAGTTTAGGGGATTTTTTTGGTATTCAGAAATATTTTACGGACACATAAACTACATCAATTTATTAGGCTTAGGAATTTCCGAACAGTTGTATAATATACGCGCCGGGAGCTCTATCGGTGATAAATCCTTGAATCAACAAGATAATGTACCATTCATTATGATATGTACTATAAAAGCTGTCGTTTAACATACATATTTTATTGGCTGGTCCATATTTGATTTTTTAACTTTAGTATAAAAGTAGGTTGCTGTTTGTCTGTATGTCTGTTGTTGTCACAAGACACATCTTTACCACATCTTTACAAGTGAGGATCAAATTCACACCCTTAATGTTTACAGTCAGACTCTGCCCTACTGCATCACAACGCCGTCTTGTACAAATTACACTATTTTTTCTTTTGCTTTTTTTTAGGTCGACGCTATATTCAGGACTAAAAAGGTAAACAGAGTGTCTCTGGAAACCATATATAACCATATTCCATAATTATTAAATATTTCATTATCTCGAGTGGGAATTGATCCTATAATCTGTCGCGTTTACAATCTCACGCTTCTGCCACTGCGACGCGTCTGGCCTCATTATGCTAAGCTATATAATCTATTTTAAATATCCACATTTAAATTCCAACAAAACTACTATAGAAGTAGGCAAGTGTATACTCAAAATAGGCAAAAGGGCCGTCCCTCTAATTATCGGCAGACAACTACAGATTACCTCGTAATACCGTTTCAGAATGACAGCCTCAGAAGCTATTACAAAGGTAGTAAGGGGTAGACATTATTCGAGTCGGATCCTTTACTCGATTAATCGTTTTGGTTTCAAAACGTCAATTATATACGTTGGAATTAGAAATTTTAGCCTTTCGGCTGCTTTCGTGTGGGATTTTGTTGAAATTTATTAATGTTTTATATGCGCAGAACACACTTTGTTAACTGTAAGATTTTGAGTTTGATTACCTTTTGGGGTAAAGAATTATTTTCATTGCTCACTCTTGTATTCTTCACGCGCGATTTTGCGCGCGCAACGCACAAAATCTCGAAAATTGGACCGAAGAAGAAAGGTAGTCCAGAAAGAGAGACGCTAGGTTCCTTCTGCCTACTCTATTGTATGCGAAAAGCTAAAAAAATGTTCTGAATAGGAATAGAGCACACAACCATGACGTATGCCATGTAGTTATTCAGCAATTGTAGTAAGATAATTTCATTGCACCAATAGTCCCAAGGGGAAGTAAGTAAGCTCAGTTATTATATGAAAAAAGCATAATATAAAATTATGACGCCAACTTTCCTACCGTCAAATCTCAAACGCTGTAAAGCGAATCGATCCCAAAGGACAGAGAATAAAGTTAAACAAAATTGTTAAAAATAAGTTTCAACTCAACGCTTCATTCGTTTGACTGAAAAATATTTATTCACATAAAAATGTGGGTATTTTACAAAAAGTTTTTATTTCTACCGCCATTGGTGGCAAAGAGTAATAATAGACGTACGGCTGGTTAACTTTTAAGAACGATTCGTTCTAAAGCAGTTCAATGTTCACGTCGTTTGGTTTTTATATTGAATGTTTTACAAAAATATTATGTATAAAGTTGTTTCTACAGTAAATTTATTGAGTGATTGGGCTGAAATTAATGGTTTTACATAGGGCTTCGTCCCTTTTAGTAAATGGAAATAACTAAATATTCCAAATGCAGGAGGTGGCTCTGACCACGAGACGATAAGGTGATATGTAATATAGCTCGCCTCTATAAATTGACTAATCAACATTAAAAGAATTATTCAATTCGATCCCGTTATTACCGCGTTGAACCAAACTCTACAACTCTATTATATACAAGTAGATATAGTGCTTGGAGTGATTTAAAAATAATCTTAGCTTTGCTTGCTTTTACTTTGAATGAAATAATCAAAATAAAAAAAAATATATAATAAAAAATGTTTTCACATATAAATAAAGAGAGACCGTCGTGAAGGCTCTATTCTGGGTCCGTTTTTGTTCCTTTTGTACATCAATGACTTACCTCACCTTATGAGAGATATCTGTGAAATAGTGTTGTTTGCAGATGATACATCTTTAGTTTTTAAGCTTAATAGACGGCAATTGGAAATTGACGATGTAAACAATGCTCTTTCTAGGATATTACACTGGTTTAGTGTCAATAACTTGCTTTTAAATAGTAGTAAAACTAAATGTATCAGGTTCTTTACTAAGAATGTGCAACAAGTAGAAACCAGGGTTTTGATGAACAATGAGGAACTTAAAGTAGTTAATGAAACTGTTTTCTTAGGTATAACATTAGATGCTAAGTTACAATGGGGTCCGCATATAGAAACTTTATCTGGTAGACTTAGTTCGGCAGCGTATGCTGTCCGTAAGATTCGTCAACTGACCGATGTTGACACCGCGCGTTTAGTATACTTCAGCTATTTTCATAGCATTATGTCTTACGGCCTATTACTTTGGGGCAGTGCCACTGACATAGATACCATTTTTGTGCTCCAAAAACGGGCTGTCCGAGCAGTCTATAAAATGGGTCCACGGGAGTCACTAAGAAATAAATTCAAAGACTTTAACATCCTCACACTACACTCCCAATATATTTACGATAACTTAGTATATGTGCATAAAAATATTAATAAATTTAATAAAAACAGTGACCTCCATCAACATAATTTAAGAAATAAAAATAAGCTTGCTGTGCCCTTCTCTAGGCTCCATAAAGTATCTCACTCATTCGTAGGTCAAAGTATACACTTTTATAACAAACTTCCAAACGACATGGTTAATTTATCACTGAACAAATTTAAAAAAGTGGTAAAGCACAGGCTCTGCCAAAAAGCATATTACTCTGTTAAAGATTATGTTCGCGATAAAGATGTTTGGAAATGAGTTGCTCTATTTCTAAGTTAAAATTGTTAATTGTAATTTGTAACAAATGTTGGCATTTAAAAAGAGTGGCCATGAGTTTCTTTGCCTGTATCTTCTCATGAGCTCAACCATTTGAACGGGCTTTTTTCAAGTCAAAATTGCACATTTTTTTTGGTTATTTTTAATTTGCATTTTTTTCTACTTTATGACATGTCCAAGTAAATGTTAAGCATTTTTATGGAATAAAGATATTTTGACTTTGACTTTGACTTTGACTTTGACGCAGTGACACGCTGTCTGAGTGTAACCCCAATGGTTATAAGTTCAATCCTATTTCTGGAGGAATCATTACGTTTAAATAATCTATGATTTTCCGCTCAATGTTCGCTCCTATAAATTAAAAAACATCGACTATCCAGTATATCTTTAAAATATTTAGTCATATATACAAGACTGTACACGACTCTAATGACAGAATATAGTATGTATGTATGTTCTATAGCAGTATATCTATGTATAAAGTATTTTTTTCTCATATAAAAGTGACCCGATCAAGTCTCGAATACGTAATGACCTGGATTTTCGTAACGAGACCGTAAAACGGCCCTTTTCACACATAACTCTCGGGTCTCTCGTAGCGCTAAATAATATGAAGGCTAAAATTAAAAATTTAACACTCGTTCAGTATATTCGCTGCCCCAAAATATGCGTGTGGAATTTTCTTTATCACATTTGATTTTTTTTTAATATTCGTGTCTCAATTTATATTTATTTTTTATTAAATACTAGTAGTTTTTCATAACTTCGTTTATTATAAAAATCATCGTAAAATTATAAAAAATGTCAGTATGAAGTCTTTAGCTTACATTTAATAAGCTACTTGTTTAATCAGTATTCTCAGTGAATCCATCAATAACCAACAAAATAAAAAGCGCAGTAGGCTGTGGGAACCTCACTAATTTCTCACTTAACATTTGGTCCCCGCTGTTCCTCTGAGCGTGTTACTTCTACATAGACAACATAAAATCTAGTACAAAATCCATAGTAATCTAAGCTCAAAATGCACAAGCACTTAGCCATAAAGTCCAGCATCTTCCATTCAATTTGCTTGTAAATTCAAAGAGATTTACACCAATCATCCAACCGAGGTCACCATTTAACAGCGACTTTGTCTAATTTGCCCGCAGCTCTATACTGGCCGTTATTTCAACTATTGTCTTTAGTCATCGTTGGAATTACCCGAATGCAATTGCGAATGCATGTTTTAGGATTATGTAGCCATTTTTAACAAGCACGTTCTTTTCACCTAGTATCTTAGTACTAGGTTCCCAGGTTCCTTTTAACTATGCTACGTATGGGATACAGCGTATGCATCGTAGAATCGTAATGGCTATAGAATTTCTATCAATGATTGGATTTCATCAAATGGGTATCGAGCTATAAGGTAAAAAGCTCAGAGAAATATTGCATGTTAAGTAGCGGACCTTAACAAATTCGCTCGAGCGGATATCGAACCCATAACCGCCGCGCTACGACTCACTTTTACATATAAAAATTAAAGTAAAATGAAAATAAAGCAAAATAAAAGGTGTAATCAGAGCCGGTATCAAATGAAACGGAAGCTGTAAACTACTGCCTGTTTGATCTACGGCTGTTAATTTCCTTGAGAGCAATGTTTAAGTGATTAAATCTACAATCTACAGTCCTGTGTTTTTCATTGGACATTTTAAATGTATATATTTTTTTATATTATGTTTTACCTGTTGCTTTGCCTGTAATCTGATATGTTATAACTTACAGTCTATTTGAATTTAACTATTTAACTCAAAAAAAATTCTTAAAAGTAGTTCCCGAGAAAAGCGCGTTTAAACAAATAAATTTTTAGGCCTCATAATATTAGTATAGAAAATGCTAAATGAATGTTTAATGTTAGCAAGGTTAATGTACTTGTGGGTTCAATTACTAAAGAAATAGAATCGAATCAATAACCTGTCGCGCTTTAAATCGCAGATTTGTGCATCTGCGCCATGTGATCTCCTAAAATGTAATAAAGCCAAAGATTATAAGCAAAAAAATGTGTACCTCTTAATTATCGTTAGGGTTGTATAAAATAATTGCCTACATTAAATCTTTTATGTACCGCGTTCAAATCCGGCAGCGGTCCTCGGTATTTTAGAGGTAGAAGCATTCCAATTAACATTCATTGCATTCACCTGCGTAAGTCATTTACGACGGAAAAATGTGGAAATATTATACTTTTATGAAATATTTAATATGTTTTTGGTGTCTTTACTTTTATTTTTTTTGAAAGAGATTGACCGATATTCGTAGTTGTAAATAAAACATAGTTGAAAATGTTCGGCTACGTAACGTTTGCCCTGGTACCTATGTGGAACGCAGCGTTCAGATGCACCACTCAACATGGAATGTCTCGAAACATATGTGGTACTTGGGGAAATGTCGACTATGTCGAAATGTCTACTAGGTTCCTCCTGCCTACCTCACTTTAGTTTGTTATGAAAAAAATATATCATGGGACCGTTGTGGGTGCATAGCACAAGCATGCGAATAGGCGACGATTATGAGTTTGATTCCTACTCGGGGAGTGCAATTCTCCCTGGAAACAAAGCAAAGAACGGTAATGAGTTCCACTCAACATGCTATGCTTCAAAAATTCGGCGAAAAATAGAGAACGGAAGTGTCTTAGTAGCGAATGGAGTGTCTTACAATTGGTTTCCCAGATTCTCCTGCTATGTGCGGGATACAGCGTGAAGCTAAAAAAATATATACTTTCATAATAAACTTAGAATATACCTACAAATATAGTTAATTAAAAAAATATAGGTATATTCATTTTCAAATACGATTGTTTTCCATAAAGCACACTATGATCGTAGAAAGGTTGATGAATGAATAATGAAATGTTATCTCAGTAACAAAGAAATATCTCTATGATTTAAAAATGCAATTATAACAAGAGTTCATTTTGAACAAACACTAAAAAGCCCCGACACAAAGTACTGTAAAAATTAAAGAAATAGCTAGAAATGAACTGATAATTTTCATAATATTATATCAAGATTGGTCCATCCATTGCTACGGCTACGATGCCTCAGACAGACATACAGATATATTCGGAGATTAAAAAGCGATAAACATTAATATACCGGTAGCATAAAAAGTAGTAAAAATATGCACAGTTTTAACGATTCTTCATTGAAGTCGACTTTGACTCGAGATGAATCCTTGAGAGGGTTCTTAAAAAAGCTCCGCGCGTCTCACGCGGAGTGAAGTTATTAGGAGCTTTGTGAGAACAATTGTGTTTTTTTTTGTTGGTTGGTTTTTACTATCTTTTACAGTTATATTTTATTTTAGAATATTTTGCTGTTTTGTTTTTTAGTGTGCTAGAATGAAAAGAATGTAATAGACTTTAAAAAAATGTTATTTTTAATATTTTATTTTTGATCGCTCCGGTATAAGGCAAGGCGCGGCGCTGAGTTCCGTCGTTCAACACACAACGCCTCGAGAATTCAACGGAAACAGAAGTGTCTTTATGGAGATCAGAATGTATTCACATTAGGTTCCCAGGAAGAACTTGACGGAAGGATGTGTGAGCTTCATCATGAAGCTGAAAAAATATATTAAGTATAATTCTACAATATTTAATTCCGTTAACTTCTTAATAAAACCACTATTACAAACAAAAAACATATATTTAACACATCACTACCGTAAATTGTAAGGCAACGTTAACAGTATCTAGGGATCTTAGTATATCCAAATCAATTAGTAAGGAACAAGCGACAGCCTCTTTAGCGCATGATACACGGACGTACGGTAGTACTAATTGATTTATACCTAACATTCAATTGAATTATATAGACATGTTGCGTAATTGAAATTCATATTTAATTTTGTGTGGCCATAGCTGAACTGTAAGAGATGGTCATTGGGAGACATGAATTATGATTGTTTTCTTGCTATGTTAAAACAAACCGCGGTGTTGAGTTACGTCGCTCAATTCGTGATTTCTCTTAATTAAACAAATTGTAGAGTGAAACTTTAGTTAGATTATTCTTCACTCAATACTCTTTTGATTTCTGGTGGAAAGAGAAGAACTAGGGATTGCCTGCCTACTGCTCTATTTAGGAAATACAGCGAGAAACTGAAGTAAATTAATAAAACGAACGGGTAACGTAAATTAAATTTACAGTTAAGAAACAACAAACATATGTAGTGTTAAACAAAATTCAAGAACATTTCCTGCTTCTCTTATAAAGGTATTATTGATAAAGCAAATATTATCAAATATTCATAAGATTCCATCTCGAACGAAATGTCAGTCGAACTCAATATTTGTAGAACGCTTAGCGCACGTGGTGAGCATCTTGAGGGTAGTAGCAAAAAGTTTTTATTAAAATTTTCCTTATTTCTATGAATTTTATGACTTTATGATTTTATTCAAATTCCAGACTAAAGGTAAGTTAATTAAGACTGGACCTAGTGAAGAATTTTTTACATTGCAATGTAATTCATTTAAAACTATGCCAGTGGTATGCGGCGGACGTTTACGGAGTCTATTAAAGCACTTTTAAGTAATAATGCTGTAAGTGAAGGAAAAATGTGGGTTGTTCGCTAGAAATTGTGGGGTAAATTACATAATGCTATAAAGATATTAATATAAAAAAATCTATACATTTCTTCAAAGGGTGCACCAATCGCTACGTTTTCTGCATACCTCTTCGTTTGTCATCAACCTCTTCATACATAGCATCTTGGGGACCTGCTTTTTACGTGACCTTCATCCACTATCATCGACCGTATCTTCGAAGGTCAACCGAGGCCACTTCCTCCGTTTCTTATCCTTCACTTTTCCTATATGAATCTTTTTTGCCATTCTTTCATCACTTATTTGCTTGACGTGCCCAAACTACCTGAGCATCTTCTTATTCCTCACCGTGACATCCTCGCTATTACCTGCCATTCTGTATATGTAAGCCCAAAATAACTTCGATATTTAGTCTATGAAGTTTCATAGACTAAATATGAGATAGACTATCGTTAACGATCGTTGCATTGGCAAAGTCAGTAACAACTAAGCGAAACTAACTTGTACGACACGACATCTAAAGGGGAAACTGGAAAATAGATTTCTTCCTTACGTTGTAAACAGGTCACATACCTGTTTTAAGAGAATGTTGTACGCTTTGTTCTCACGCTGCGCATTGCATAATATAGTAAGGTAAAAGGAACAGAGCTAAGAGACTGCGTTCCCCACGCATCACTTGACTGTCTAGACATTGTGTGTTTAGAGGCGGAACTAAACGCCACATTTGGTCTTCACACCAGAGCTAGAAAATAAAAATAATTTATTCCCCTGGTAGGAATCGAATACAAAACCGTCATGGGCACCACGACTGCCTCAATATACTAATGAACATAACATCAATATCTGTATTACAACTAGAACTCCATCAAGTAGGATTAGAACACGCAACCACCTATCAGTCAAGCACGTCTCCGCTGTGTTACTATAAATTATAAGCTCAAGAATACTCCCAAGAGAATATCTCAAACTAAAATTATTAATTTCACCTCATTTCACTTAAAATAACAAGCGTGTTAATCTTTTGATGTGATCGCGACTTATGTAGTACGAGAGACAAGTTTGTTAAATTATGTATATCGTAAGCTAGGTTTAATTTAAAGTTCATATCTATCTGTAGTATAGACATATACTATAGTTAAAAAACTGAAGAGTTTTTCCTTGAATGCGCTAATCTCTGGGACTACAGGTTCGAATTGAAAAATATTTTTTGTATTGGATAGTTGATTTTTTGAGCAAGGTTATATGATGTGAGTACAGGTGAGTCATTTTCATTTCATCACAAGTGTAAAGCTGCAGTTAACAGTTTGTCTTGAAAAAATAAATATGTAATTCTTCTGTACCTGTGTTTGTTACGCTACGCTTCCATTTTTTGTTTTAATAAATAATAATTAAATCTTTTTCAAATACTTCTACTTGCTTGAGTATTAATTAATTATACTTAAAATACTTATATATTGCCACAAATAGAAATCAAATCCAACACTATTGCAAGGTCGTTCAGAAGCTTCTTAACTTTGCCACGATTGTACGATCTATACTTATATTATAAAGCTGAAGATTTTAAGTTGATTGGAATAATCTCTGGTATTACCGGTTCGTTGAGAGGTACTTAACGCCTCGTTGTGTCTTGTTACAGATGAATTGAAAATATTACATATTTCATTTCCTCGAGTGGGATTAATACTCACAACCCGTCACTTTTACAGTGTCTGAATTTTCCATTGAATAGAGAATATTATGTTCTATCTTCTGTGACCAAAATAAACACCGCTCATTTAGAAAGAGTCGTACACAATTCAAAGTTAACTTCATTTGGTTACGCGAGCGAAGCCACAGGTAAACGTTAGCTTAAGTGTAAACAAAGTTTTGTCATATTGAACCTACAACTATCGTAAACTAGTTATACTATCCACGTATTAACTACACCACAGTGGTCCAAAGTATGCAAATATTCTCAAATATTAGTCTCGAAGCTCAAGCTGAAGTGAACAGCAATCAATACTCAGGCCATTTCACTAACTAATTTAGTTCGAAACTTTACGTTCAAAATCAAACTGTCTTGCCTAATTGAACATCTGGAAAGGTTTATAAATCTGTATTAAAACTCTTATTTGTACTAAATACCTATTTGTGTGCTTAGTATACTCATTTCGTGCACATCAAAAAAATGTCAGTTATTATATACTATAGACATGCAAAACGCTACGGTCGTGGGTTCGATTCTCACTCGGAAGAATGAATTATTGTTTATTATTATTTTCATTTCTTCGGTCTGGTAACAAGGCAAACACGCGAAGGGCAATCAACACGCAATGCCTTGAAAATTCTGCAAGATACGATGTCGTCATAAATAAACTAATATAGAAATCTCACCATTGCTTGGTCTAATAATATAAATGCTTGATACAACACCAAGTTATCAAGAAATGTATAAATATAGCGACAGGATCCAATATGCAAATTGTTCGACGTCTGGGTTAAGTAAATTTATAGTGTTAGTCTTGCCAATACTTGCGGTATATTCTGATTTATTATTTTTTAAATCTGCTAAGGTATTTATTTAGTAGGTATTTATAAAAATAAAATTATAGTGCGATTGGAGTGTTTGTACGTGTATACGAGGTGGATGTGGGTTTGATTCTTATTCTCGAGTGGAAATAAGAACCCACCACCTGTCACACTTACAATCGCACGCTTCTGCCCCAGCGTCAGGACCGACCTCGTTTACCAATTAGCAAAATAATTCAAATTTAATGATTATAATAACAAAAACGACCAAACCATTAGATCATCAGTAAATTATAGTCCCTAAATGCCTTGAACATCGGCCCGCAACGGCATCTATGGTGCAGCAATTACGTAGGATAAATTGTCACTAGCTATCAACGCAACGTCCATAACTCAGCCGCGCTGCCACTTTGAAATTATCCTGTAGTATGCCACGCCCCAAGAGTTTAATGTC
The DNA here is from genome assembly GCA_016802625.1 of Heliconius numata. Classification (NCBI taxonomy): domain Eukaryota; kingdom Metazoa; phylum Arthropoda; class Insecta; order Lepidoptera; family Nymphalidae; genus Heliconius; species Heliconius numata. The sequence goes on from JAEBDU010013238.1 coordinate 34,056, forward strand.
ATTTGTTAAATATTTAGTAGCTTCAGGCAGAGAGATGTTCGTGTTGAGACACCCCGATCTCTACTTTATGCTGAATTTTTGCACGTTTACCACCAGTGTACTACCACTAGAGCGGAAAGCACCCATCTCCACCACCATCTTGTTTATACTGCTATCTCGCTGCCCTACGGTGGCCTATTCAATAGCGAGTTCAAAAATGTATAGCAGATACACGCATCGTCTGATATTTCACGTTAGTATTAAATTTAAACGATAAGTGGACAACGGACTGTCTTTACACTGGATTCTCTCTTCTTGGTTTTCTGATTATTAATTTTTTTTTAGCTTGAACCTATGGTTATTGCGCTTTATTAAAGGTGTCACTTACTTTTTTAAATGCGTGGGAAATATGTTATTAATATAAAAAATATAATATGTTTACAAATTTTGCATGGAAAAAATCAATTTTTAAAATTTTCATTCAATTAATATAAAGCTAAAAGGACACTGTTTTTAACATATTGTAGGTCCGTAGCCAATTAAAAATTCATTTTTGCCCGAATGGCAAGCAATGGGTTGAATTCATTCTGTTTTTTTTTTTAATTTTGTGCCAAAATTAAGAAGTAATGTTAATAGTAGATATTAATTGTATTAATTAACTTTTATTCTTAAAGGTTACTTTGGGGTGTGTCTCAACAAAAAAATTCGGGAGCATTATGGGTTCAATTAAATTCGATGAAGTTTAAATTTATATCGATTGTTATTCAGTTTCACAGGTATAGTACACTTAAAGACACTTCATTCATTCGTTGCGTGTTGCAGAACTTAATACCGCGCTTCATTTTGTTGTCCGAAGCAGAAAAATTAAAAAAAATCATTAAAACAAGTAATTTATAAAACCACAACCGTCACGTTTGCAGATTCATTTTAATAGTAATACTTGTTAATCTTTTTAAAATAAAAACACAGTACAGATAAGATGTAAATTATGCAATAAAATTTTAAGCCTAGCAATTAACGAATGTATTAATTGGTGAATCACTGTGTTAAATCTGTTTATTTCGCTTGATTTATATGAAATATCTGATTTAAATCGAGTATCGGCGGTTCGGCACAATATTGACAATTTCCAAGTAAATATTTAATTAACTATGATTGAAAGTACGAGAAAGTTTATAATTATTTTGGAAAATGGAACAGATATATATATATTTTGTATTTAAAACCTCTGTTTAACTTTCGTCTATCATTTCTCAGTTCTGTAAGCAGTCATTATATTATTATTCCAGTTCTACATTAAGTAAACCTTCTTGGAGTTCATGAAACTTGACTCGATTTCGTTCTGGTGGTAAGTCCACTCAACATTTGTCCAAGCACATTCACACTGAGGTAATGTTAGCAATAACTTGTTTTGAAAGAGAAGAGACTATGCAAGCCAATTTAACATCTCTACTGAATATAGCTGTTTCATTAACATTCGTTGTGAAAAGTCCCGCAGTTTTTCACTAACTGCGGAAAAACCCCAAGCACCTCCGCTCTATGTAATACTGCTGGAAAATAACGCAAGATCTTATATTAGCCAGCCAAAGTTGGGTAGACCTAGTTGAATATTCCGAATTAAAGTTTATTTAAATAATTATTCAGACTGAACCCAAAATGCTTGGATAATACTAAGTACTCCCGTGTAATCTTAGGTTTACTTCATCTTAGAGTATTATCCGTAACAGACATAATATATTATGTTTGTTTGTATATGTGTACATTTGCTACATATCGTTCCATGAACAGACCGGGTCAAATAACGTAAGAGGTCAATTGGGAGATCGTGAACACTAATTCAATAGTGCCTAATTAATTGGATTCACACAGAGGTTGGCGTTACAAGATCGATTCGGGTGTTTATATAATGTAGGTATGTATATTTAGGGGTATGTGTAAAATGTACATTTTTTATGTGATCGATTGGAATGTACCTATAGAATATGAGACAGAAAAAAAAAACAGAAAATTGTGTAAAAAATAAACGGAGTGTCTTAATTCTGTTCTCTGCCTACCCTTTTACGTGCAGTATACAGAGTGAAGCTATAAAAATAAGCAGCAATCGAACCAGTAATTATCTTATTTAGTAAGACACTTTCAACTATCTCCTGTACGATAGTAAACAAACAAAAAAGGCAAAGTCACTAACGAACCGCTCGCAGTAATTTGTAACATATCAAGTCATCTCCTGTAACGCCTTTCCCATGTTTCCAGGTGTAGAAGAATGGAACACTCGTATATGTATGTATGTGAAGCTATAACTAAGAAACAAGATTAGGTCGGATTTAGTACAAACATTTTGATTATCATTTCTAGAAAATCATTAAACATATGTTCAATTAAATATTTTTAAGAGTCTAAATATCAAATTTTATAAAAATCGGTGCCGATTTAAATTTTTTTCCATACAAACTTTGAACCCCTATTTCATCCCTTTAGGGTTAAATTTTTTCAAAATCCCTTCTTAGTGGATGTCCAGATTACGAAAGAAAACCTTCGTCCAAATTTAACGTTTCCACCATCAGCGGTTACGGCTGTGCGTGCGTCTTACCTCAGTCAGTGAGGACAAGTCCTTTTATATATATAGATTACTATTACTATTATTTTACTGAATATATATTTATTATTTTAAACGTGATTATACATAGTATTGTGTCTAAAAATGAAACCATTAATGTCTTAAGTGGATTTCTATCCATTGTAAATAATTTTCCACATTCACTACCTGAATACATACGAAACGAAGTATTTTCATACGAACGTACCATCACTGCCATACATATAGGGTTGCCAATATCTCACTTATAATTTCCAGGATATTTGTGGATCCACCCACGTAATCCGAGTTTCGATATTCAATCCGGGATTAAAGTACCGTTTACTATCAACAGTTCATGTTGATTGATACAATTGTTTTTGTGAAAATCTAAGTATCCCTTAAATCTCTTTATCTTTAATATCAAAACTTTGATTGACTGAAATAAGTATTAATTTGGGGACAGCAAATTGAAATTACTGGATAAAAGACAATATGCAAACCTCTAGCAACTCTACATACATACCACCTATAATCATGACGTCTCTTCTCTTTTAGCCACTTTTCTTTTACTGAATGACTGAAGGACAGCACACAGACAAAACTACTGGACTTAGAAAATTAAAATTTGGCATGTAGCTAAATTAAATAGTGGTAATGGAAACACTAAGAAACAATTTCTAAAAATACCTAAAGCAACGGGAAAAAACACGATATTCCATTTTACATCTAGAAAGTGACTAGTAATATTATAGAGAAATACAAAAAAATATAACAATAAATATCGGCGACCCTTTCTCGCTGAATACATTCAAAGATAAGATATCTGTCACAAAATAAAGGACATGTGTGAAACAAGAACGGCTGCCCTTCTTTCTATTCATGACATCTTTATTGTTGATACGTTGAAATAATATGAATGTATAAATCTTGTTGGGATCTGGGTACGTTTACATATCCTTAGTTTGGAGTGTGTGATGGTATGGACGGATATTTGAATATTTAATGTGTGATCGGAATTTAATTTAGAAACTGGTTTTTTTTTGCTTCATGCTGCATCCGAGGAAGCTGCTGCAGAGGAAATCTAGTGTTGAGACACTTCATTCTCACATTCTACTCAATATTCGAGATAACTTAACATCGTGTTTTATCTACCAGAGATATCGATAGTCGCATTTTATATAATCATTCCCTCGAATGGAAATTGAACCCACAACCATCGTGTTTACACTCAGACGCTGGTCTACTATTAACATGTTTTTCACAAAATAAGCAAAAAAATATTATAAGCTCTTCCGGTTTCCCAATTAATAATATGCATTAATCAGTGGCGAACGGAACACACCCTTCCCATAGGAAATCTCATCCAATCACCTAGTTCCGGTGTTTTTTTTTCCCACAGCTAGTGTAAATTTTAATACAAAAATTGATATTATGTTGCATTTTCCTCATTTTTGCCTATGGAATTGGTTTTTTAGG
>JAEBDU010013239.1:0-29523 GCA_016802625.1 Heliconius numata
TATGCTGCTACAAGCGAGATACCGAGTGAAGTTAACCATTTGCAAATTTTCTATGCACAAAAATTCATGAAATTCAAATTAATTTTTCAAATGTATGCTGAACCAAAACTCTCGTCCCACTTCGTCAAGGTAGTTATAAAACACAACCACTAAAACTACCCTCGTCGAACTCTACATACTAATTAGTAAAATTATATTTTATTTTTCGTTCTGAATATACTTTTTTAAAAAAACATCTTAAATGAAAATATATTTCTGGGGTAAATGAATCTTAGGCCAAGGAGTGGAGGTGAACGATAAATATATTACTAATATGTATGCCCTTGCCCTTGGTTTTGTTTACTTTATCAAAAATAGAAAAAGAAAATAATAGCTTAATTCAATTTTTTTTTTTATTTAAAATATTAAAATAATATTGTGCGATTTTCTATACATTCAGGCTCTACGTTTATTATATTTATACATTTCTACCACTGTGCAAGTTAATTACGGAAAAGAGTCTCTCTTCTAGTGCAAAATCATTTTATTTTCCTTGTGTGAAATTTTTTTGCTCTGGTAACTAGATTAGGTTGAATTCCGCCACTAAACATGCAATACCTCGAGAATTTAGCGGCGAGAAGGTATCTTAGTGGTAACCGAGTGTCTTAGTGTTGAGACACTCAGTTACCAGATTACCTCTGCCTACCCTGCTATGTGAGGGATACAGCGTAAAATAAAAAATAAACTGCAATTTATAACAAATTCTACTTAAATATACGATAGTGGATCAAATGTGCCAACATGTTCAACAACATGTCCATATTAGGACATTTAACTTAGAAACGGAATGGGTTTTTCCGTAAACTTTGCACTTTAAAATTCTATAAACGTGTATCACTTCCTTCTATTTATTCTATGATTGATTTTGACTCATTTCATGTTAATTAGATATTAATCAATTAACATGAAATGAATAAGAAATCCATTAGAAATAATTGTATGAAAAAGGTAAAGAAAAACGTATAACCTACATAAACACATGAAAACATTAATTAGGTTTCCCTTGATGAAAATATTGTATTTTTATAATATCTGGGAACTATAGAGGAGGAAATCTTTTATTTAAATAATTCTTCATATGGAGCCTGAAAATAATCCGTTCTACTCTTTCACCCAATTAAAAGAATTATATATTATAAACTCTGGAAACTACAATCGTATATGAATTTACGTTTCCAATATCAAACCTATAACCTTTGTCTACAGTAGACATGACAAGAGGCAGCCAGCATTTCTCACTATACAGCTAAGATATCTTAGCAGAAACGTCTCCAATGACGATACTACGTTGAATAGAATGTGTTAGACAGTCGCAGATACTGAGATACTGAAGCCACGGTTTTAAATGACATATTATTATTACTAAATGTAAGATATTAGAATTGAATTGAGGAATTGTAAGATACTAATCATTACTCAAAACGTTATTTACCAACGCAAGTCGACTTTAAGACTTCAAACAGAAATTTCCATTTTTCCCCGTTCCACCTTTTAATTCTCCTCTCCCACATTCCTTATTTAAAATACAACAAATATAAATAAAATATATTATAGATTATATAAATAAAAATAAACTTACAATGTACAGATAAGATAATAGTAATATAATTACAACAGATAACGATTAACAGTGTCCATTGTTAAAAAACGAACGACAATTACAAAAGACAGTTGTATGTGCGAATAATTTAAATATAATGAGCGATTTCGATTAATTACTTCAGTAACTAGGATGACAAAAAAAAAGAAGATTTTTCATTGTATTTTACAGTGCAAGGTTATATCTTTCGTGACACGAGGGCGTTAGGTGTTGTTGAATTGTGAAAAAAAACGCCTATAAATAGATAAAACAGTTTGTTTTTACAATTTTTAAAGTGTTTTTTTTACACTGATGATTTAAAATGAGAAATTTATAAGTATTTTAATGTAGCGGGAGTCGAATTTGCTTCTCAGTATCATTGAAATGGTTGACAGTAAAGTGACAGATACATACGAACTTCTTTTAGTTGACGTTGTAATTTGCATATAAAAGGCCAACGGAGTAAGTAGAGGGAACGTAGTGTTGAGACACTTTATTCCACGCTTTGTCTTATTATTAAAGCAAGGGAATAAAAATACTTCATCCCCCCGGGTGGAAATCGAATCTAAGTACAATCTCATATCATCAATCCAATTACATAACAAAATGCCGAAACTATACGACGATAAAGCAAAATTTAAAACAATTAAATGGCGAAATCTCAAGTTTATATTTGTATTTTTACAAATATAAATACTATTATAATTAAAACTAGGTCCTTTCTAAGCCTGTTGCTTCATCGCATCCGTCCGTCAGTCGTTCTAGGATGTGGAACGAAATGCTGAATTCAATGGAGTCGCGGTGACGTATCGACAAAGCTTTTGTAGGCGTCTTGAGTATTGAAATTGTGTGGAAATAGGCTGCTTCGTAACAGTTTTTAGTTATTGTAATGTTTTATTTATTATATTGTTTATTCGGAAAATTATTATGCCTCGGAAAATTCAGTGAGGAACGCCTAACTCTTCCTCTGCCTAACCCTTCTTTAAGCGGGATACAATGTAAATCTGATTTTTTTTTTATTTATTTGTATATTAATATAGAAAATAATAATCACCTGATATTTGCCGTTAAATACGGAAAATGTATGAATTAAAATTGTTAAAAAAAAGTTTATAAGGTTGGTAAATTAAAATTGCGAGCTATTATTAATATCAACAATATTAATATTTATGTACACAAAAAATTATAAAAAAATAAAAAAAAAACATTAAAAATCTACTTGTTGTAATACACCTTCACAATAGAATCTCTATATAAAAAAACCCACACAATAGCCCAGCTAGGTTCCAAACACGTCGATATTCCAGTTTAGTTGGCAGATGTAGCACGTTACCTGAATGCTGGAGTAGACGGTGCGATACAACACTCATTGTTGTTTTGACTATTGAAATTATTTGATATACACCAGCTAGCAACACTACTGTTGTTTTGTTGTAAGCGAAAGATACTTGTAAGCTTTTTTGTATGCAAAGTTGCTTTTAGTATGAAATTAAAAATAATTTCATTTGATGCAATGAAGTAGTTTCGTATTATTTTTTAGGTTCACACTGTATTTCGCGTATAGCAGGCTAGGCGGAGGAAATCTAGTGTTGAGACACTCCGTTCATCACGCATTACCTAATTAACTAATACATAAAGGATTTATTATTTAAATTTCCATTGTTTTATTACTTTTTTAAACCTAGGTATATTTTTAGTTTATGTCGCAGTTAAATTCAATTCTAAATATATAAATTTCAAAAGGTATCATAGCGTTACCTTATTTTAAAAAAATTACACACACACTATACTCATATTACTGAGAAAACAATGGAAATTTTCAATCGCTTCAGCAATATGAGCGTGAAAATTATAAAATAATATGTTCGACGTTCTTAAATACCATAAAAGTTTAAGATATATTTTTAGATTGGTTTAATTTAATGGTTTGCTTTTTTGAATTTATAAATAAGTATTAGAAGTTATTTTATATTATGACATAAGAAAAATGCTTTAAATCGGTTATGGTGATATATATGAGCCTAGTGTTAAGACACCCCATACCTCTCCACTTTCTATCCAATAGTCAGGACAATAAGTGACGAAACACTAAGCCACGCTTTATCTTGTTACTAAAGCAAGCAAATGAAAATAATTCATTTTCCCAGTGAGAATTGAATCCTTAACCGTCGCGACTACAGTTAGACACAGTTTCACTACTACGAAGGCATTACACACAAAAGAAAACCAATAAACACAATTTTTTAATAAAAAAAACCAGTTAAAACTGTAAATCCTGAACTCTTGGTATCGTGATTAAAATTCCGTTAAACTTCAAAATTCATCTCCGCAACGAAAGATTGTCGGCGCAGCATCCGTTCAGATGCTTGTTGAGATGAAAGCGTTGACGTGACGCGTCTTTTATAGAGGGATTTATGTTGTTTTGAAATGCTTGGTAGGTTGTAATGAAAGGTTTTTCTAGGACCTTAAGCTTTTTTTTTAAGGTTATTAGGTAGATTTGAGGTATTAAGATTATCTGTGTGGAGGTTTCTATTTATGGTATTTTTAATTTTATTAAAAATTGTATAAATATTACTAAATTTACGAATTTTTATTAAGACATATTTTTTTAACCGACTTCTGTAAGAAAAGGAGGTTATCAATTCGACTGTATTTTTTTATAGCTTCACCTATGTATATTTATTTATTTATTTTTAAGGGAAACATATAGTACATTAAATACAATCTAATATCACACAAAAAAAATTATATATATCAATCAAGTTTTCACAAACTCGGCAAAAAAAATTTGGAAGGAATTTTTGAAAAATTCCAGGCGACATTTTACAGTCCGTGGTCACAGGTAGTATAGGACGGTTACAGAATTTCATTTAAAATGTGGAAAAAAAAAGCTAAAATTAAGGATGAAATCTTTCTAAATTTCTTGAGTACCTATAGGTTAGCTACTGTTGGTTTTATAATACTGTTAACGCACATATATAGAAGAAACAAACATTTTTGAATTTCTTGATACTACATATTAGTATATATATTAATTAAAATCCCTGAAAATATTTTTCTGACAGCACTATAACGTAGTCATAATTTGATAAATATACAAATTGCAACTTCAATTCTAACAAATTAATATAAAAAACAGATAGAAAAACAATCTAATAATATAATAAGATTATTTTAGTTGCAAGCTTTATCCCTAGCGGGGTAGCCAGAGAGAACGGAGTGCCAAACGCTACGCTCTCTTCATACCACTTTCGTCTTTTCCAATGTCATACTCATCAATCTCATCATATGTTGCCTCTAATACCATAAAAACATAGTTTCGTATATTTGTCATATAAAATCGAAAAGTTATTAAAAGTTCGTTTCTTTCTCACGTACGACCTAAGAGTAAGATTGCTACCTGCATATCCGTTCTACATACTGTAGGTGCATAAGCACGTATATACTCTACGTATGTGTGGATTGATATGAGATACGACTTTGATATGAACATGTGTTCAGGACGCGTATCTAGTTTAATGTCTTTGAAATGTAATTTTGTTTATGAAATTGCAATAAAAAAATCCTTTTGATGCTATTTTTGCTTCACACTATATCCTGCACATAGCATGGGAGGCATGAGGGAACCTGAGAGCTTAGTATTAAGACACTCCGTTTCCATTAAGACACTTCCGTTCCCCACTTTCTGACGAATTCTGGAGCATATCTATAGCGCGGGGTTGAGTTCTGCTATTTAACACGAAATATGTCAAAAATTCAGCGGAAAGAATGGGTCCGGAAATGTAAAAAGTATCTTTTAGTTGCAGCTAAGTCAAATTGTGAAATGTCTTCTAAGTGTGCAAGACCAATTCGAACTAGGAGTTCCTGAGATTACCGCTTTAAACTAAACAAACTGATCAGCTTTATAACATTAATATAGATTAAGTTTTTAAATATATTTTAAAGTTAGAACTATAAATGGAAAATTCCAGAAAGCCCCAAATATTATTCAGAAAGTTAGAAATACATAAATTCGTTTCGTGAACAGCCACTTTAAATTATTTACACGTGAAAAATTTCATAACGTGTTCTTATTGTGTGTAGATACTACAAAGGATGTTAGTAGTATTTACTTATATTTTAATTTGTTTTTTCTTATATTTTATATTTTTATAACTTAGTGGGTAGTAAATCACATTTTATTTAGTAAAAAAAAATGCTCGAAAAAAAATTTTAAGGCTGATCAAGGCTTCCACGACTTGTATAGTACTAGGGGCCGCCCAACTGATGACTGTAAATGTTATATTTGGGGGAATTTAATGAATTACTTTAATTTCCTTTGTCTAAAATAAAAAGACCAAGCACAGCGTTGAGTTCCGCAACTCCTCACACATGTCATGTTTCGCAATTTGGGCGGAAAGTGGGGAAACAAGAAACAACAAATATTAAAGTTTCCTCATACAAAGTTTATGTGAAAAAAATATATAAATAATCTAACAATAAAAACAGTTTCAAAAGACAATGCAATAATACTCGATTCACAAACAAAAATCCGTAAAATATCTAAAATAAAGCAAGGTTGCATATTTAGTTGTATTTGTTATTCAAATGAGCCGGGTGTCTATTGTTTGTTTACAAGTAGGTCAGTAATTAGAATGACAGTGAATTCACTTCGAGTCACTACTAAGTTTTTGGGTCACTACGTATAATATATGTATGGTAACATATATCCTGGCCGTTTATACTTTTGTTTGGATCCTAATATAATTAATGTTAGGAGTTTCTGGGTAAGAGTGGGGAATTTTATTCTGCGGCTTAGAACGAAGAATTAGTGACATATTTCTTTATTCTCTTTTTTTTTATAGGTTTCTAAGTACTATTTATTATTTTTTTATTTTGCAAGGCCAGGCCGGTAGGTATGTGGTATAGATTATTTTATATCCCATGAACGATATTTATACGTAATTTTACCTAAAAATATTCTTTTTTGAACTAATCTGTTACGAGCACTTTTAAATCAATCAAGTTAAATCAAAATGTCAGTACTGTTAGTCCTACAGGAAGCTTTCACCGTCTCGAACTATTATACTTTTAACTATTAAAATTAAAATAAAAAAGCTAAAATTCTAAAATGTTTTCACAACTTCCATAATATGCACAACCAAGTTACATAATGTTGGATTGAAATAGAAATTCCAAGGTTGGTATAAATCAAATATCATTGATAAACTGTGTATATAGAGACCTAGCATTGTTCGTATGTATGTGGCCTACATATTGATGAAGTTCTTGAATTTATTTGTTATTTTACTATCTATCTAGAATTTTTGTATCTGTTGAATAATGCTGTCAAGGATTTAGTAAGTCTAAAATGATATGATATTTAAGCTTTCAACTGATTTGGTATTAATCGGCGGTAAATAAAAATATTATAAACTAATAATAATCCCTTGAAATATTACAGATTAAATAAAACAAAATATAAAATTGTAAAATATAACAATTACCTATAGCCAATGGGTTCGGGGCCGATTTCTACTGTGGTTTGTACAAGCAAAGTATAAATATGATAAGTCTTAGATTTTAGATTCAAACATTAATAAGGCACTATTAATATGTAAATTATAAATACTATCGCATATAAACTCATTCGAGGCGTGGAGAAATAGCACACATACGGGTTAGGTATTTCATTTCCCTATTCTGACCAGACAATGTGCGGTGTTAAGATCCGCTTCTCACCAAAATTGACAAATGCATTACAGGCAGTAAGAACACTGCTTCTTTTCAAAAACAGCGGGATTCACGTGAAAATAAAAACGCAAACACGCATAATCTGTGTGCATATTTTCATACGGGATCCGATATGATGGCCTCCGCACTCCTAATATAATTCAAAATGCATTTGTAAATTTATTCAGTTCGACAGCGAGGACGCGTGTTACATAAAATGTTAACAAGGTGCATCTCAGAGCGAAGGTTGATATGAAAATTGAAGTATGGTTGGTAGTTTAATGTGATTTTTCGTTAATTTTGTATTTCTTTTTCTCTATCTCTCGATGTGGAGAGAAAAAGTAATAGGTAACTATATAAAAACAGAGAACACGCCGTGTTGCAAAAAGTACCGGTAGGTAACAGAGTGTCTTAGCGCTAGGCCCTCGGTCTATCATGTTATGTGCGGGATACAGCGTGAAAGCGAAAAAAAATCTCTCCGTTCTACACTTTACGAAGGCCTCCAAATAATAATAAGAATAATAAAATATTTTTTATCTACTCAGTTTCATGGTCCTAGAACAACCTTTAGTCCTGGAGCTTTAAACCGCATGATGAGTAATTACTCAGTCGAGTCACTTGATCATATTTGAGGCTTATACAAACCGGTTGAGGCAAAACCGCGTTAAGAAACTAGTTTGTTTGTCGCTGTGTGACAAATGGCGTTCCAAGGATTTATTTATATTTATGTAGACAAAACATTACCTTTATATGATGACTAGGTTTTGCCTGTAGCTTTTCCCGCGTCGTCTTAATGGGAATAACGGAGAGTTTTGTATGAAATATGACATATGACATTCAACAGGTACAGGCGGTTACATACAGTCGATACTCTTAATGTAATATATACCTTATAACCCTTCTTCGATAAATGGACTATTCAATTTAATATACATAGATATATTTTAATTTAAGCCAGAAGTTCCTGAGCTTAGCAAGTTCAACTAAAGAAACTCTTCTGCTTTGTAATATTAAATTACCTATAGATATAGATAATACAAATTATTTACTTAAAATTTATTGTACCAGTTATAAAGTTTTTTCTTAAGCTTAAATTGATACCTAGTGTTGTATAGAATTTTTATACGTGTATACATATTATAATTATTTGCAATTTCATATAAAAATTAAATTGAACTCATAACTATCGGATCGGAGTGGCCAATCGGGGGCAGGGTCACAAGTGTGTGAGTGTAAATGCAAAAGGTTCTGGATTCGATTCCCACTCGAAGAAATTAAATATTTTCATTTCTTCGCTCTTAAGGTTGCCCACCCTGCATATGCGAGATACAGAATGAAGCGAAGCAAGAGAAAAGAAAAGACTATCGGATATACAGTTAGACGTTTATTTTTTATGAATTACCAATTCTTTAAGATTTTTCAACAATAAATTAAGTAATTTATGGTATTACCTATACTACAAGGAAGTGTAGTACTAAGTTAAATACCTATTATTGTTTGAATTATTGTTTCTTTGTTTAAATACGTCTATATAAGTCTAAATTGGAAGCCAAGATTTAAATCATTCTTTTAAGTATAACTTCTTTTTTATATTTATCTTTTCTGGGAGCTTGCCAAAAAAATTACATATAGTATACATTGGGACCGTTGTGGCGCAGTGATAATAAACACACAATCGTCGTGTTCATCGTATGTGAGTTCGATTTTCACTTGAGAAAATAATTATTGTATTTTTCTTGTTTTCAAATAGGACGTTGAGTTCCTCCATGCACTTTACACGCAATGTATTGAAAATTGGGGGGTGCTTGGGGAACCGAGTATCTTAACACTAGGTTCCCTCTATCCTCCCTCCTATATGCGTGATAACAACAACAAACTAAAAACAACAAAGCCAACAGGTAGCTCCAATTACAATTAAAATAAATAATTAATACAATCGATTCAATACTGTCCTCTTGATATTTGAGTCAATGCCGTTAGAGCGGTTAGTGTTTGAATACTGAACTATTTCGCTAAAGCCACAGTTTAGTCTATAAATTATGTAAGAACCTTGTAAATTGTGAATACATAAAGATGTCGTTTAATTTATTTGTTTTGATCTTATCTGCAAATGTTTTATATTGACGCTGCTCTTTGAATACTTATGTTTATGACTATGTTCTACCCGCGGCTTTGTCCCCGTCGGTTAATTATAAAAACTTCAAAATATAACGTTTTTTAAAATCTTATGTAAAAGGTTCATTTAAAATGTAAAAATCGCGAAAATCAAAGATTTATATAAATAGTTATTTTTATTTTTTGGTGTCCTCGTAGAAATATCGGGAAACTCTTGTTTTCTAACCTTCATCACTTCTCAAGAAATAATGCCATACATTGGTTTCTTATCCTACTAGTTTCGGACGTGCGTTGTCTGTCAGTCATTTAGTCAGTCATTAAAACCGTTTGTTTTTTACATGTAGATAGAGTCATCGCCCATAACTTTAATAAGGTGGATTTTAAGACGTGAAATGGAAAAAATCCGTTTCTCATTCTTGTATTAATTTCTAGAAATCCTCCCTAAGTGCTCCCCTACATTTCCTAACCTAAATGCCATCTTTCAAATTTCTAAGTCCTGCAGTATCTTCTGTCAGTCACGCAGTAACGAAAGAGTTTTATAAATAGAAGATAACATAAAAAATATGGTACTCACCTATCAACCTGCCTCGGTCGCATCATCCACGCGGGGGGTAGTAGGCCGGTGCCGAGCGCCGCAAGAGCCGCGATCATCTGCTGGAACTAGGGACATAGTGTAATGTGTTAGTTAACAGACAAAGATTGTAGTGTTGAGTCACTCCGTTATTTATTTTCCACTGAAATGGAATTCTCATTCGCATATAGTAAGGTAGGCAGAGTAAACCAAGTTCTCACTTTACGCCAAACTTTCAAGGTACAGTACGTTGCCTCACTCGCGTTGCGTAACTCAACGCCGAGCTTTGCCTTTTTACTCGAGCAAGGAGATAAATATAATATAGTTACTTATTTTTTTATGAAATATATTAACGGAATTATCTATCTACATTAACAACAAGAAGTTTTACTTAAAGATAACTTGATTTTTTATTTTCTTTCTACTTCTATTTTTGATAAACAAAAGTAAAATAATTATGTACTTGAGATAAAATAAATAAAAAGTTAAATAAATTAAAATAAAACCGTGACTGTAGTGAAAACCCGTAATGGCAATTATAACAGAGATTTTTTTTAGTTAGTTGAAAATGTCAAATCAATCAATTATTTCATAACTTTTTTGTTCATTCATACTTTAAAAATAAAAGAAATTTAGCTTTTCTTAATTATATTTCTTAATTAATATTTTATTTAAAATGAAAAAGGATAGAGTCATCTTAGGATAGAAGAATCTATTAATTTGTTGTCATAATTTGAAATCTACAGAAATTAAATATATTATAAGTAGAAGAACAAAAAAAATTTACTTCATATTGGACAAATAAAATAAAATTTAAAAGAATTTCTCTCAAAGTTGTTTTTTTTTCTATTCATTTCTATTTTGGTTTTTAAATTTATCTTTTTGACTTTCATACAACTGTAAACATATCAGAAAAGAAAATAAATAATTTTCCTTTTTGAGCATTGCGCTTTATCCTGTAGGTATACAGTTTTAATCCATGTCTCTCTGATGTCATCAGATATTTGCTTGTTCATCATCAAAAAATGAATAATTTAAATGGAAAGTTAGGCAGAGAAAACCTAGTGTCAAGATACTCTGATCTCTGCTTTTCACCCGAATTATAGATATTACGTTGATGGCGGAACTCAACGTTAATTTAGTCTAACCTTTAGACTAGCCTTTTCAATAACCGATGAATCGGTTCGAGTCTTTCTAAAGTACCTGTGCGATCGCCTGCGGGTTCTGCCCCTGTAGCTGCAGCTGAAGTAGGTGCTGCAACAGCGGCGGCCCCGCGGGGCTCTTCGCGCCCGACACCGAGCTGCTGTCTGATTCCGATGCTGGACTCTGGAACAAGACATTGTGTTAAGATATTAGTCAGTTTTCGGTAAGAATTCAAGACAATGCGCGTTGAGTGGCTTAACTCAATGCTGGGAATTCCTCTTAACACTCCTCAAGTCTCTAACCCGGTCTCTAACACTTTAAAATTTCTGCGTTCTACACAGAGTAGTGCCGGCTGTGACAGAAGTAACTGTAGCACTGTAACGGAAGAGTTTCATATGTAGAGATATATAATTTTATCAACATATGCCAAATGACAACAAAAATACATACAAAAAGACTAAATTTTTCTTTTAGTTTTCCTACATATTTAAACTAACAACATTGTTTGTTATTTCAATGTTTATTCAAAACATCAATTTTAATACAACACGATTTTCCTTACATATAAAAGTGTCAATTTTCCGGTGTTTTAGTAAATCAATATGAACGAGGATAATGCGTAGTGAACAAGTATTTTGCAAGCCATTTACTTAGATAGGTATATGTAAAATGTATGTAATTAAGTTTATTGACTAGTCGTCGTGCGCAACCTTGTTCACGTGGACTTTTAAGCGTGAAATGGAAACGTCTTTTCTTGAATTAAGAGAAATCTCTTAGTACTCCCCTACGCTTCTTAATAGTTTTGCCTGTACCGAAAGATATTGGGATTAAAAATAAACAACTAGTTAAATATACTTATATATAAATTGATTGAAAACTACATTGTTACTTTATTGCTTAGTATCTTAATAGACCGTATCAACCAATGTAATTGTTAGTTCGATTTCCATTTGGAAAATATAACCATAAAATAGAACCTAGTTATTATATTACTTTTACTAGATACTAATGTAACAATTAGGTATACTTATTGCATTAAATAAATAAATCAAATACAACAGGGTAAACAGAGGGAACCTAGTGTTAAGACACTCCGTTCCCCACTTTCTGTCGAATTCTGAAGGCATTGCGTGTTGAGTGACAGAACTCAACGCCGCGCTTTGCCTTGACACCAGAGCGAAGAAATGGAAATATAAATGTGTATTGAATGTTTTTCTTAAATCTAGCATTTATTTGGATTTGATTTTTTTGGTATCGTTCTTATTGTTTCAGGTAGTCAGTTTCAGACTCCACCTGAGTTGCCTACGAATCAAAATTTAATTACTTTAACGATTTAATATGTTTTACGTTGTGTTGAGTTCTGCCACTCAACATCCAATGGTTCAATTGCGTATAATGGCAAATGGAAAGTTTTAATAATAAATTTTCTTTGCATTCCCTGTCACATGCGGGGATACAGCGTGAAGCGAAAATAAATATTTTTCTCTAATATAATGATTAATTTACACAATATAAACAAATATTTAATTTAATATTTATTTTGAAAATACTTATAATTACTTACAGGCTTAGTAAGGTATTAGGTACGCGGAAAAGTGTGTGAAACGTAACTCACTAATATTCCTACTTACGTCATAAAATGCAAACATAATAAATTTTCCTTAAAATATAATTACAATAAAAAATAAAACTTCGCGCGTTTCTTAGAAATACTGCAAGATTAATAGATAATTATATACTTATTACAAAGAAAATGTAAGGCAAAATTAATAGAATTCGTACTTACACAATTCTTTTGTGTGTAAAACTTAGTAGTACGTATAAAGAGAATCCGATGTCCACTTTCTATCTAATTTTAAGACATTACGGAACTTAACGCTGTGCTTTTAGTTACCAAAAAGGAAAAAGGAAAATAAAATATAAATAACGATAATAAATAATTAAAATTAAATGTAAATGTAACACTGCAACTAAGTATATAGAATAAATTTGGTTAGAAAAATGCTTATTTAACACGCAACGTCATAACGTTAATAGCTTGGTGGGGTTAAGTTTCAAATTAATTTTCAGACAAAAATACATTAGTGAAAACGAATTTACAGTGTAGGCAGTATGCGTTAGAAGGCGACGGCTTGGATTTTGGTCGTTTTAAGTTAAATAACTTTTTAAAAATAATAATCCTGCACTTGGTACCACATACTGCTCTGAGCTTCTTTCCCTGTGAGGTGAGGAGCATCCAAATACTTAATAATTTCTAGTCATAACTTCAAGATCAAGGCAACAATGACACAGGGTTAAGTTGTATCTCTCATCACGCATATCTTAAAAGAGTAAGAAATTAACGAAATTATTTACACATTGTTTTACTACAATACGCGAATATACAACTATATTGTTATAATTTTTATGTTATTTATGCTTCGATTGGTAACTTGGCTGGTACAAATATAAAAAATAATTTAAATTATAAAATAACCTAAAGAATTTATATAAAACTCTTTCGCTATTTCACTTATAAAAAAAAATAAAACAATTCTGCTCTGCTCTTCGAGTGAAGTGCCATTCTTTGTGTTTTCATACATTCACAGCTTGATATTTAGAGTTAACATTCCCACTGTACCGAAAGATATGCAGAAAAAGGATTTTCGTTTTCCTATTTCATGAGGCTAACAATGACTAATTTTTTTCTATTGTTACCGCATTGTTTTTCCGCGTATTTTTTTTTTTTTACAAAAAATGTCTAAACTTTAACAAGAGATACATTAGACCGCCACATTATGAGGGTACATGCGCTAAAATTTTCATTACGCTTAGAAACTAACATGAAATAACAAGGCATTTTTTATCTATCTCCCTACAGACTTACTCATTTGCTAAACGGACAAAGCCGCGTGGTACAACTTGTTTTAATATTCTTTTGAAGGTCTTTTGATGTAAGTTCTTTTGTCATCTACACCATCAAAAAAATGTCTAATCCATCCATCTATGTGGTACATAAAAAAACCATTGTTCTCTAACGAACGGCGTTAATAAAAAATACTATTCTATTGCCCATTACCGGTTCCCACGACGCCATGTTTGCGGATCCTCGCTCGCGATTGGTCGAACACGAGTTTAGAATTAGAACCCCACCATTTGGCGAGTAAATTATGTAGTTTTTTTTTTTCATCAAATAATGGCAACGGCAAGGGAGCAGCTGTTCTGCCTACAAAGGAGTTAGAAAAAAATATTTGATTACTTCTTTATTTTTCTATATAGTTTTTATTTAGTAGATGACCTATTAGTTTATTTGCAGGATTTAATTTTTTATATGGCCGTTTAATTGTTTACTTTGATTATTAAAAGTAAATGAAATGCCATATGTCTAATATATTTTTATTATTTCCTTTCTTTCTCAGTTTTCCTATTTTCTTTGCAGTTCGCAGTAAATGTCTAATAAAATTTTATTGGGCTTCATTGTTGCACCAAATTTAGTAAAAGAAATTAATATTTTTTTATTAGATCTCATTTACTATATTGAATTGGTAGCGAAATATAACTTGAAAACTTATTTTCAGCTACAAATTATTTAAATATATTTCTAATAATATTTTTCTAGGTACATTACCTAGAAAAATATTGAGTAGGTCAATATAAAATAATTTTATTTTTCAGCTTCACACTGTATCACGTAGTAGAGTAGAAAGAGGTAACCT
Source organism: Heliconius numata (assembly GCA_016802625.1). Taxonomy (NCBI): domain Eukaryota; kingdom Metazoa; phylum Arthropoda; class Insecta; order Lepidoptera; family Nymphalidae; genus Heliconius; species Heliconius numata. Next base: position 14,855 of record JAEBDU010013239.1, read on the forward strand.
GGTGTTAAAACACTCTCTTCTCATTAAGATACTGCTGTTCCCTACTTTCCGTCGAATTTTCGAGGCATTAAATATTTAGAAAAGAAAACCGCTTCCTCTTAAAATTAATTTTATTGGTCATAACATTTTCAAAATAACTTCTAAATAATACAATAAGCAATAAAAAATAATTATACTATAGAAACTAAATATTCTATCTATCTAATGATTGAAAACGCGACGGCTGAGGGTTCAGTTCCCGTACGGAGGAATCAATTAGAAACAGGATGTCTTAAAACTAGTATGCCTTTACCTATCGAAGTTAAAAAAACTAAATATTCTACTTTACATTTATTTAAATATTTCCCAGTTCCGAAATAAAAAATATTCGTAGATTATATTTTTTTACATAAAAAAATATTAATAGATAATTGAAAAAAAAAAATTAATATGGCAACACTTTATAAAATTTCTTTCACTTATTTAATGGAAAAACTAGCTATTCTACAATCAATACAAATCCACTTAAAGAAAAGTTTATTTTCAAAAGACATTTCAGTAATATTTAAAATCATTTTAGTAGAAAAATAATTTAATTTATTATAAATATATTTATTTTAGTAGAAAAATAAATATTCAAGTCCAATTATTTATTGAAGTATATTAAGCATTGGTCATTGAACTCGACTATATAAGTTTAGTTTTCACACTTCATTAATTCTTTTTAATTGTGTCTATCTTTTTGTCGCAGAAATATAAGATCGTTAGCGATATATCATTAAAGTAAAATAAATATTAAATGTAAAAGACGGAAATATAATTAAATAGAAGTGTATTAGATTTTTTTATTTATTTCTTTATTCTTTTCTAGAATTTCGTCTTAAATGTATTTTATAAATTTTATACCTTTATCTTTTTTTAATTCCCTTTTTTAATTTAAGTGTTAAGACATTTCTTTTCATTCGTTTTTTCCTTCGTTTCTACTAATGTACATATATTTTTAGCTTCACGCTGTATACGCCACATAACAGGGTAGGCAGAGGGAACCTGGGATTTTAGTGTAAGGATACTCTGTTCTCCATTACACACTTCCGTTCTCTTCTTAATTCATGAGGCATTTCGTATTGTGTGACGGAACTCAACAACGCTTTACGTCGTTACCAGAGCGAAGGAATGAAACTATATAAAAAAATTGAAATCATCATAAGGCGATAAACAAACCGACTGATATCAGTCGTAAACATCATCATGATCATCACTATATGAAAGTAAGACTTAAGTGCTAAGACACTCTGTTCTCTGCTTTATTATATTTTTTTAATTTATTTCCTTAGCTTCTCTCCTACATAAAGTTCCTACTCTCACTCAGATAAAGCTTAAATGTCCACACTCCGTTCTCTTCTCACTTTATGTTTTTATGTTTACTAAAAAAATGCATATTAAAATGGTTTGTTTCAAATAAAAATAAGCAAAGAAATTGTTTGTATCACAATCTAGTTAGAAATTCCTCTGATTGTTAGTTATGGAGCTACTATTACAGTAACTACTTTAGTTAAGTGGCGGTCATTCATGCCGTTAAAGTAATTATTTTTTATGCTTCAAGAAAGACAAACTTTTTAATTTTTTTGTTTATTTCTTTTTATGTTCATGTATGCATTAATGTTTACTTTGAAAATTGTTAAAATAGGGTTAAACTTTTGGGATTGTTTTTTTTTTCATTTAATACATTTATTTTGGTCTTTTAATGTAGGTATAGATTAAAAATCTTTCGTTACCCAGTGACTGAGAGTCAAGGCGCAGCCAAAAATATGCGGCGTAGAACGCTGGAACAGCATTTCTTAAATATTTTTATGGTAATGGAAAAATGCAGGTTTTTCCAATGAACATCTTAAAGTTCGCGCCAAAGATAGTTGTGGGCGATTTATTGATATTTCACAGTTCATACTGTAAGTGTTTGATATAAAGTATTTTTTTTTGCAAATCATAACCTTAATTCCTACTTCTAGTCTTAATTTGTACAGAACGGGGGTCTTTTTACAAGTATATTTTATTTATTTGTCCATTGAACTTTTATGTATTGTGAACCAAAATATCTTACAAATAATATATATTAGTATAGTCAAACTAATTTATAAATTTATACTGACTGAAATATAACAAAAAATCAATTTGAAGTAGCAGTTTATGAGATTAGCACCTTCGACAAAACAAACTCTTCCGCTATATAATATTAGTAAGGATTAGTACAGATTATATAAAATTAAAAATATAATTTCAAGAAGTTTATTATTCGCTTCGCTTATTCGCTTTCATCAAGACCAATTTTCTATAATAACAAAAAAATCCTAAGAAAGTGAGAAAGCAGAGAATAAAGTAAGTAAAACATCTCTCTATCTCTTCTTGAATAATTATATATTCTATATAAAATATATACCTAAATTTTCTTAGCAGGCGTAAAAACTAATATTTTATTTATATTTATTTGGCCGGCATTTGATTTTCCTCGAGGAAGTTTATATATTCAGTTAGGTGTCACGTGTTTGCTATGTTCAAGGTGGACTTGATTTGTTAAAATCAAGGTAACGAAGCCTGTTTTACTACTTTTGTATATTTACGTTGTACCTATATATATTACGCATACTATAGGTAAATTATGTTGGATTCGAGATTTAGACAATGCGCGTCGTTTAGTTACGATTTTTGTAAAATAGTTGTAAATATGGAGAAAGCAACACTAATTATTATTAATTCTAAAAATGTATTATGTTGTACCTACTTATTAATGGATTAAAGGATTTTAATTAAATATTAAAATTAAATGTCCTTTTTTTAAATAGTTTTAATACAGTTGATTTTTTGGATCAATATTAAATTAAAATTATTTTTTTCCACGCAACCATTTTAGCAAAAATCTCATCAAAATCTATTTTAATGATATCATTTCGTAATATAGTGTATAGTAAATATTCTATTTCCGCTTAAAAATAAACCTAAAAAAAATTACCATAACTTTTATATTAGAATTTTTCATAATAAAACATATCTATCTGACCTAATACTAGGCCAGTAATAAATTAAAATTAAAAAATTAAAAATTCTTTTATACATGTGTCACATTGAAGGACATCATGCATTTAATGAAATAAGAATATGACATAGACATTTCCATTAGAAGCAAGAACACTCGCAGTGAGAGGCCTTCCGCTAAAACCCAGTCTTTGAGCACATCACTCTAATATACGAATAAAGGCGCATATACCACTTTTTTAAGTTCAAAAGGTGCGTAAAGTTTACTTTCATCTGTCACAAATAATTTCCAATGCATATTTTTTTTATTTCTCCTACTTTTATTTTACTCGCACAACAAACAGTTTTCAAGAACTGAATGAATTGTTCGTTCAAACCAAAGTATGGAATATTACTATTTTTTTTTACACAACAAGCGCACAAAAGCTAAAAAGCACTCGTTAATTGAAGTGATAAATCCAAATAGAATTCGTAAAATGTAACTAACCATGAAATCGCTTCATATTCTGTACCCTTCCATTTGACACTTAAAAAAACAACACTCAAACTGTAAACACTAGCACCATTGCCACTTCGCTTTGGCTATTAAAAAAAAACTTCCCGCCTATTTTCAAAAATGGAATCGAAACGTCAAAGGTACATTTTCTTTTTTTTTAACGTACGGCAATGATAAGCAAAGGCGTTCGTATACTGAGGCTATTTGGCCGCACGTGTTTTGCCAAGGGGTGGGTCTAGCACGTGAATTTTCCGAGGTTTCCACCCCCTGCGGACCGCCCCTATAGGCTTTTCTGTCCGGCCTATGCTGTTTAACCGATCGCATATAGACTACCGTGGAGCTGCGCTGATATTCTAGTTTTTTAAGTTTTTTCTACAAAAATTTATTTAAGCAAGCGTAACTTATAGGCGATAAAAAGTTTTAATTTGAACGATTTCATTTATAACGAGTCAAAAATTAAACAAGATAGTTAATTTTGCTAAAAAAAATATACAAAAAATGGCAAGTTAACTACACTTAATTGAAACAATTTCGCAGTATCTATGGTCGTAAATTGCGGGGCCAATTAGTTTTATGCACAGTTTGAATTTTTAAGAGTTTTTCTTTTAACTTATAAATCGCCTTGATGGCTGTGTATTTCAATTTTAGTAGAAAGAAATAATATATAATTACAGTTGGACGCAGTCAATCATTAAGGTAACGTTTCGTTTTGAGTAATAATACAAAAATTTTAACTTCAACGAACAAATAGCATGAATTTATTTCACGGTCGGCGTAGTACGAGTGCGCGGCGTTGTGAGCTAATTATGCCCCCTTGCTTGCTCGGCCTTTGTAATAACCTAGCTCTTCATGTTTAAGCTATTCCATATTTTTTTATTTCTTCTATATGTTACAAGGAAAACCTTGAAAATTATATTATATTTGAAAATAAATTGTACGTAGGTATATTATTTGAAGGTTGAATAACAATTAGGTAGCATAACGTCAGCGCTAGCTTGGTCATTACCATTAGTGTTTTATGACCATATACATATACTCCTATCATTAAAATTTTAAATATAAAATTGTTTAAACATTTATGTAAGCAAGATATCAAATATTAAAATAATATACAATTTGTACAACAAGCGACGGACTAGTTTAAACATAATTTAATTGTTTATAATTACAAAAGTAACTCATTTGACTCTAGAGCTTCTTGTAACTCATTCTCTCAAATTAACTATTACGGAAAACAACTCTCGACTTTAAAAAAAAAAGCACAATTATACAATCGCCACTCCGCGGCACTCTCTGTTCAAACACTGCCTACTTTCATGCTCTACGCCTACACGCTTACTATTTCAGTATCAAAAGTGCTGGTTGCGGGAAAATGGACTTTAAATTTGAGCTTTAAGGCGGTTATTAGAGTCGAGCTTAAAGCTCACGCACCCCATCTCTTTCTCGCGTATTAATCAAAATACCAGTTTCCTACTTTGACGTAGAATCGTAGCAAATGGATAAGGCATTGTTTTGTAAATTGAAACTATGGTTGGCCGTGCCACCGGCGTACGGTGACCCCTTGCGGTCCCCTTGCAGAAGAAAAAGGCATACATTCAGACGGGCTGTATGCGGCCCGGGGGGTCGCCGCCGCTGGACGTTCTAAAGCTTGGTTTAGACAAGCCAGCATAATTGCTATTGTATTATAAAGGGTTTACAATATACTACAATTATGGACAGACAATGATTAGAAATGTTGATACGGATGCAACGTTTATTAATTACTAACCAACGTTTATATTCCATAGTGAATAGTTTTGTTGGGTCTCTTTAATTGTTTATACGAGAGACTTTGTTGATTAAAATGTATGAAGCAATAGAGTTAATGCTATTAAGATTTGTGGTGTTATAGGACCTGATTGCAAGTTCTAAATGGTATAATTGCTATTATATAGTCGACTAGAACTCGCCCTCCCTTTTTCTATACTACGGTTAACTTATTAGTATTGCCAATGTAAATTGGACCGTCTCTATGAGCGACGTGAAAATAAATAGGGTTCAGCTTATAATGAACTACTGAGTATGAATATTGACTTTAAAGTTATAGGAGCAATAGAATTGTAAAAGTCCTTTCAATTTTGTTTGTTTTTTTATTTTTATTTTTTTTAAATTTTAAGTTCAAGAAAATTATAATGAAAAATAAATATATATCGTTTTGAGTAATGGTGATTAATTATTTAACAAATATAATAAAAGCAACTCATAATAAATAAACAAAGTCAACTTAGTCAAAGTAATCACAACTTTAAGCTTATGGAGCTTTTTACAAATTGCAACCTTGTATTTCTACTGAACTTATAAAGAAAACTAGTAGCGATATAATAGCCCGCAAATATCTTTGAGTGAACTATTAAAACATTGCTTTAAATTTTACAGAAATACACTCATAGTACTCATCTACACTCCTTAAGGAACTCACTTAGTAACGGGTGAATTTTATATAATATTTAAATCTTTGTGAGAATTAAACTTAAAAGTAATGTAAAGTTTCTTTAACCCAAATAAAATTAAAATTTTATTTGTAAATTTAATTGCCAGTAAAATATATATTTTTGGAAAGTAAAATGTAGATAAGAAAAAAATATGTATTACAAGCAACGTGCGTGTTAAAATTTCATAAAGGATAAATAATAGGTATAACAATTACGTCGTTAAAAGATAATTCACTTTTATACTTATTGTATAAAGTTATTATCTTCTTAATAAATCTTTAAAAATTAAGTTTTACCAAGAAATGTTAAAAGTATATTGGTTTATTTTTTTGATTCCAAAGGCTACTATAATATTTTTAAGGCTTAAGCTTCCTATATATAGAAAGATAGATAGAGAGACTACTATCAAGACATTCCATTCTTAACTTCTTGCCTGAATTTTAGATATTGTTTGTTAAGAGGCGGAACACAACGCCGCACTTTTATTATTAGGAAAGAATATATCCAAGTGGATATCAAGTCAGACCTCATAATATTTTTTATATATATAAGTATATACTCTACAATAAAATACACAGGTAACCTGTGGCCATAACTGATAAGTAAACATTGTTATTTATTAAACCATAAAACGATATTTACGAAGACATTTTTCATGTAGGTGTAAAATATTTGGGCCAAGTTGTACGCACCTTTTGAATTTAAACACTTGTTGAAATTTATATTGATCGTAGCATGAAATCTGTATTTTATATTTTTTCTTTAATATTTAAAAAAAAAATTATGAACTAAAATATTCTCCATTAAAATGGACATTTTAAAAATATTTTTAATAGTTAGTAGGTAGTATTGGCAGTCCTGCAAGTAGCTACGGCTTTAAAGTATATTAATTTGTTTTGTTTATAATAATAACAAATACAAATAATTTAATTAATTTTTAAGTAGTTTTTTTACTTATTAAATTCATTTTACTTTTACAGATTATCTTAATGTAAATAAAATGCATATAATAAATATGAACATCCGGTCAATATCTATAAAGTTATCGAATAATTTATAACATCCGTTTTTAACCTTTCAATTTTCTTTAACTTTCATTTATTTTTAGAAAAGTTGTTTATTTTAAGTAACACTTCTTTTACTCTTTAATCTATACTACTATTAATACAAACCTGAAGAGTTTGTTCGATTGAAAGCGCTAATCTCAGGAACTGTTGATTTGAATTGAATTCTTTTGTGTATTGGATAGTCCATTTATAGTGATAGACTATAAGCTATATTACATTACGTTCGATACATTTAGAATCTGTCATGGTTTGTACACTACCCTTAGTCATTTCACTTGGATCAGGGGATAAAGCTGAAGATAAATCCTAGTATGTAATGAAGCTTAAAATATCCTCTTGTGTGAAGTTAAATCTCATATACCATATTAAGAGGAGAGTATAGTGTCACTACATAAATATTTCTCCGCCGACCGACCGACTGTCATTTTCTCGTGTGCTTAGAAAAATTAAGATTTTTAATTATTTTTTTACATTTTCAAGCTCAAATTAATACTTAAATATAAGATTTTGTAAAGAAAAAAATGGTATATATTTTCAACAATTTTAGATGTTTACTTACAATAAAAGACAATACAAAAACTAGTATAAACAAAAAAACGGGTTGCCATCTAAAAATTTTAAACTGCTAGACAATCGGTTTCCTATAGCGGTACCATCAATCATGGCTTGACATTCTAAAAGAAAATAATTCGTTCGCGTGAGAATTTACAACGTCGATCTCCTGTTATTACATTACTTAGTATTAATTTTAGAACGGTTGTGGCACAGTGGCATTGAGTCAGTCTTTGTTATTTCGTATGTAGTAATGGGTTCTTTTTCTTTTTTTTTGGTGGTGATATCTTACTTATTATTTTATTATGTATAAAAAATAGCAAATAAATATTATTCATAATCATATTATTCTTATAAAAATAAAATCTATGTGATTTTATTGTAATATTTTGTGTAGAAAATTATAAATTTAAGTTCGATACAGGGTGGTTTTTATTCTAAGTACAAAAATGATAAAGATATGGTTGTAGGTTCCATTTTTATCCGCTCTGGTAACGAGACAAAGGGCGGCGTTAAGTTCCGTCACTCTATCTTCAATCTTGCATAGAGAACGGCGTTTCTTAGTACTAGGTCTCCTCTGCCCCTAGCAGTAAGCAGAATACTTCATGCAGTTAAAAAAATACTTAACATATTTTACAATGTTACTAATTGGACTGGTTGTTTTCCTTGGAAAACAAATGAATAATTTATTTTTCACATTGTAAATCGATGCAAGCTTCGTATCATTATACGATTAAGAAGGTGGTTTTGTAAAAAAAATAAGCGTACTCTGATCTCATCGCGGTGATTCAATCAATAGTAAAATACAAGTTAAATTACCTGGTTTTGTTTATGAAAGAATTATAATATTTTGAAAGAAACGCAGGCTGCGTTTTCTTATTATTATTTTTATATGTATTCCGTATGAAATATAAGAGACAATGTAATCTTCATAGTTCATTGTCCTTTTTGAATAATGTGGTGTTGAGCACCAGGTTGCGGAATTTAACGCCGTGGTTTATCTTACCATAACGGGGAAATGAAATAATCCAGTCTGCAATCACATGACACATACACTGTCCCACTGCGCTATGGTAGTGTCTGAGTGATCATATTTTTTAATCTCCACGCATCTTACAGCGGACTAAGGAAGACATGACGCTGAATAATTTGCTTGAAAGAAAATGCTATTATTTAGTTAAGTTTTCAATTTTTTATTCAAGTTTTTTAACGTCTCTAGAATAATAGTATGTTTATACATTTTTTAAATATAGTATTTTATTTTCACATAATACAAAGTTGCTACAAGGGTAGACAGAAGAAACCGACGCTTCGCCACTCCCCATTTTCATTTTTTTATAGTAATAAACAGAATAATCCAATAAACATTTTCTAAGCCGTCCTAAAAAAAACAATCTTCTCCTTCTCGCAGGTCTTATTATATCTATATATTTCTTTTTGTCTATTTTTTGGATAGGGATTTCGTGAATATATAGACTAGAATTTCAAACGATATTAAATAACTATTTAAAACTATATATTTAAATAAAAGTTTATATATAATTAAAATAAAAGTTATATTTAAAAGAATACTATGTAATAGCACACATAGTCTAAGGTCAAGTGAGAATTTTGAGTCATCATGAGATCATGACGTACGCGCACCTGAAGAACTAATGTTAAATATTTATTCGCATAATATATACTCGTAGACTTAAGACAATTGAAAGAATACCTATAAATAATTTTATTTTTTGAGACCAGTCCTGACGTAGGGGCGCAAGCGCACGACTGGTCGTGGGTACGATTCCCACTTGAGGAAAGGAAAAATGTTGTTTTCTTTATTTTCATTTCCTCCCTCTGGTATGAAGAAAATGAAGAAAAATGGCATTGAGGTAGCCTCTCAAGATGCCATGCCATCAGAAGAACCTAGCGTCAACCTTCCAAAATGTGCCTTAATTGGACTGTCATTAAAACTTAATAAAAAAAAATCAATTTTTTAATATTTTATGAACGAGAATGTAAGTTGAGAGAATTTGTGACGAAAGAATGGCAAAATGGTATCAATGATATTGGAAGGTGACAGTAGACGAGGCCAAAGAGGCATGTAGAGACCATAACACTACCTCGTTAGGAATAAAACATCAAAATAAAAAAAAGAAATGTACGAATTAACTAATAATTAATATTAAAAGTCTATAAATCTATTAATATTAAAAGCTTTTTACATAACAGGACATTGAACCTGTACTCACTATACCCACCTAAGTATATAGAAGCTACTCGAATGTCTAGATACATACGTCTTTGTAAGGAACATCTGGCAGTAATCAGTATAAATCCGGTTCGCGTACAACGATGCAAACCACCTGACTTCAATGAAGTTTACTTTTTTCTATTTTGTCTATGACTGACTGACTAGCTTTAGATGGCTTTGCCACTTTTAAAATAAGCTTTTATAATACATAATATATATTTTTAATTTTAAAAGTGTTGAGTTCCGCCACTCAACACCCAATTGCTTAAAACTGGACGGTGAGTGTGTTACTGATGCCTATCTTAAGTTATTAATGAATTAATTATAGCAGAAGCAAAGAGCAGGAGCTGAAAAAACTAATGTCACATCCTCACCCTGGCTTGGACACTGAAGCATTTGTTGAAGAAATATTAAATTTCATAACATAATTGAGTAGGTGCTTAAATGAAAATGTAAAAAAGAGCTTATAAATGAATAGTGTAGGTAGACCTACACGATTCTAGTTTAGATCTACCTACACTACATATATTATTAATTTTATATAAATACGTTTATAAGCATTTAGCTGTTTTTTATCAATCAATTAACTCTATTCTCTCTTCATGCAGTGATAGTTATTTTTTTATATTTACCGATAATAATAAGTATCTTAAGTAAATATATTACTAGTAGTGGACGCAATCGAGAACTTGAATTTCCTTAGTTTTTGCTGTAAATTGTCGAATATATATAGTACAAAATAAAGGATGAAGAGAAAGAAGTGGGGTCAAATTTACCCACAAAAGATATTAATATTAATACTTACTATTAAATAATTATCTATAAAAATAGTAAAATTGTAACAAAAAGGCAACACTAACCGTCGCGCCGCCCGCCGCCCTATCGCCTTCGCCGTCAACGCAGAAGTAGCATCTGTCCGCTGGTTTCCAGTCCGTGGGCTCCTCTTGGACCTCCACCTTGGGCTGTGTCGCTGGCCTCTTGATCAAACTCTCTAGTATCGTCTCCCGTCTCTCCGCTTTGTCCGGAATCTCCGTTTTGCCCGTAATCTCCGTTTTGGGCGATTTCTCCGTCTTGTCGGTTTCGTTGATCTGCTCTATCGTCTTGATCTTCAGCGCGGGCGGGGGGTCGGTGGCAGCGATGTCGTCGTCGCTCGACTGCGCGTCCTCTGTGCGATGTATCAAACCGTCTTGGTATTGTTTCCATTTTCTGCGACCCATCAACTCCTCTGCCACCCGTTCTAGACCTGGAATTGTGGAATTTGCTATTAATAAATGGTGGTTATTTTGAACTATAGTTATTATTGCTTGGTTTTTTTTTTCACGCTGTATCCTGCTATATGCAGGATAGGCAGAGGGAATATAATGTCAAGACACTCCGTTCCCCTCGCACCGCCCACTTAATATCATTAATAGATTGGAAGTATCATTGTATCACTCAATCAATTATAATAATATAACAGGGCTGCCTTATAATGACAAGTAAAGGAGATACTAGGAACGACCAATTCTATAAAAAAATATTTTTTATAACAGCTTAAATTTGTTTATTTTTTTATTCCCAAACAAAATATTAGGCAAAAAAATTATTAAAGTACCATATATGTTATAATTTTATTTAGTATTTATAAACAAATATTTCCGAAGATTGCCTAAACTTAAGACATTCTGTTCCCCACTTCCCTTAATTTTCCAGATACTGTGTCGAGTGGCGGAACTCAACGCCACTATTTGTTTTGTTACCAAAGAGAAGAAATATAATTCATTGTCTCATTTGTTTACAACCAGACGCTATGTCTCTACGGTAGGACGGACATGTTTGATATATAATTCAACAGATAAATTGAAAACAAACTCGACAGAAAAATACATCAAAAGTTTCCAATTCATTACACTATATAAACAAAAAAAATTGATAATAAATCACGTAAATCACGTAAATAGCACAAGTAATATAAAATAAGTATTTTGTATGAAAAAATCAAAATAGTATGACAAAAACATTTTACCCGCCAGTGTACGTGAAGCGTGCATTGCGGGAAAAGGGAGGAGTGGAGCAAATAAACATTAAACGATTCAAAAAACTACCACATTGCATATATCTACATATTTCATTATTGGTTAAGGTGATATCCATTAAATGGTTCGTGCTATGAATTTACCGTGATATTTGTATTTATATTGTTTTTTTTTTATAATTTCTTAAACTTTTATAAATAAATCGAAAATAAATTCTGAAATAAAAATAATATAAATATATTAAAACTTTACGATTCATTAACTTATATAAACAAAATATGGTGATATTAAATCACTTTTAGCACAAGTAATATAAAGTGTTATCTAAATGTAAAAAAATCTGAATAGTATGACAAAAACGTTTTGCCTGCCAGTGTATGTGAAGCGTGCAATACAGGAAAGAAAGGGAAGGGGGAAGCAAAAAAACATTAAATGATTCAAAAAACTACTATATTACATATATCTATATATTTCACTATTGATTAGGGTTATATCCATCGAAGAGTTCGTGCTATGAATTTGTTGTGATATTTACTTATTAGTGATTTCAGTTAGGTGAATAATATAGTTTTTATATTCGGTTGTTCTTTTAAAATTCGCATTAGTATTATTATGTAAAAAAAATTGTTTTTGGAATAAGTAAGTAATAGTAATATCTAAGCAGTCATTTTTCAATTTCCAATAGTGCATATTGAATAGATTATTACGTATAGACATAAGTGAAGTCAAATAACCTTAAATTTTCATATTTAAAACGAAATATGAAATATTTTAAAACTAATCTTGTAAACTTTAAAGACAAGTAAACCAAATAAAAAATTATCAATAATTACTAAAACAAAAAAAAAATCTCACGCTATAAACAACGCACACAAAGCTATAACACAGTGGACGATCACCCCAATCAATACCATTTAGAAGACCCATAGAAAACCAATGACCGTTGATGTTCAGAGCATTAACTCATACGAATTAACATAAAATATTGAGCAAAAAGCGCCCATCGTTAAATAATCAACCAACCTTTCAAATGAATACATTTAAACTGTTAATTTTAACGCACTTTTTACTCTTAACTATAAATAAGTATAACTACATATAGGTATATACATCGTTAGTAAGTAGTTAGTGCACGTGATATCAATGAACAATATCTAGATAAATAATGGTTGTTTTACTAAAGTTTTTTTTGTTTTAAGTCGTTTTCGGCTAGATAAAAAGAGGTAGGTAGTAGTGATGCGTCACTCAGTTTTTTTTTTTCAATTCAAGACATATTGCGTATTGGTTCTGGTCCTCATTGTTGCTAAGAGGTTGCTAAGAGGCCTATGCAGACACTCCGTTTGACACTTTCCGTCCAAGTTAGAAACATTGCGTGTTGTGTGGCGGAATTCAACGCCGCGCGGTGTCAACCAGAGCGAGTGAATAAAATAATTAATTCCCCGATTTCCTAAATATTATTTATTCAAATCGACTTACAAATCAACACTTCTTACAAGCTACCAGTAGTTCGAGCCAGTAAGAAACTTAACAATTGCTCTTTTCAATACAGAAAGTAAAGTTTCATCATCATTTTTAGCTTTTTTTCTACACATCAAGGTAGGCAGAGGGAACCTTTTAAGAAACTCCATTCCCATTAAGACATTTCTATTACAGTGGCGGAACTCAACGCTGCAGTTTGCCTTAACACCAGAGCGAAGAAGTGAAAATATTAATTAAATATTTCGGTTTTAATTTCGAGAGGGAATCGAACCTATACATGCCTTATTTGCATAGTCTTTCTTAAAGTTATAGAGCCCCCAAATGAACGAAATGTACATAAAGCTTGCACATTTGAATCAAGTGTGTCACACTTAATTAATTATAACAACTATAACAGAAAGCCTCATCAACTAACAGTTTATTTTAATTAAGATTAAACAAAATTTAATTGACTCGCGTTACAAATCATGATTTTGAAGTGATGATATAATTTAGTTGATTTCTTTTAATTAATGGCGTCGATAATTGATACTGTAGCTTAAGTGTTTTTCTCTTGAGATGGCGTTTCATTTCGATATATGAATTTTTTTTTTTATTTTTTCCGATACAAGCTTTATGCAAGACATATCACAGAAAATGTAGAGTCTAGTGACATTTCGTTGAGTGGCGGAACTGAACGCCGCGGTTTATTTAATTAATCATATTTATTTTTATTTCATTTACAACATTGTAATTTCGTATTTTAATGTAAGATAGACATTTTTATATTAATTGACGATGCAAGGGTAAGGGGCTTGTAAGGGTCTACTTGAATGAAAAATATTTTGATTTTATTTTAAGTAAAGTGTTATCCGTCTGGTTAAAATAAGTATCTATGTTGAAAAATCATTGAGTATATTTGTTTGCGGATTCAATTCCGGTACTATATCTACAATGTCTTTGAAACAAATAGCAATTGCAATGGTTGTGAGTTCGATTGTTGCTTGGGGCAATGAGTTATTTTCATTTTTCCGCACTAGTGAGACAAAGCACAGCGTTAATATCTGCCTCTCAACACGTAATTTCTCATATTTACGCGGAAACCGGTGAACCGGAACCGGAACCGGTCTTAACACAGTTTTTTCTGCCTAACTAAAAAAATAAGCTTTTGTTACAAAAAAACACAAGTAAAACCACAAACAAACGCCTATATATATAAACATTGTCATAACAAGTTGCACCCAGCGAGGCGTTGAACTGGACACACAGATAATTCTTTCATTAAATTATTTCACAGATGACTATCTTTATTGTTTCGTGTGTTATTTTATGTTCCATAAATGTTAATGATTGTATGAAGTAGGGATG